>PITA01011455.1:50201-66671 GCA_004023965.1 Spilogale gracilis | reverse complement strand
CTTTTGTAGCAACATGGACTGGACTGGAAGAGATTATGCTGAGTGAAATAAGCCAAGAAGAGAAAGTCAAGTATCGCATGGTCTCACTTACTTGCGGTGCATGAGAGGCAAACTGGAGGACAGTGGCAGAAGGAAAGCAAATGGGAACTAGGGTAATCTAGGGAGGGAAATGAAACAACAGAGACTTTGAACACAGAAAGAAACTGAGGGACTTGGAGGGAGGGGGGTGGAGGGATGGGAGAGCCTGGTGGTGGGTACTGGGGATACCTAAAGCGTGGAGCACTGGGTGTGGGGAATGGGGAATGAATCTTGAAACACTGGGAAAAAATTTTAGTAACAATAAAAAAAAGGATGAAAAGGAAATAATACAGGTATAAATGAAATTAAAAGAATTATTTCTGAATACTATGAAAAAAAAAGAAACGGGATTTTTTTCATCATATAACTGGAAAGTCAAAATGTAGTTCTTACTTAGCTTCAGTTGGATCCATATGATGCCACTGGGATATGACTTCTCTGTATCTTCCCTCTCTGCTGTATGCTGTGATACCTCCATCTCAGGTAGGCTCATCTATCATGGATGGTTGCAGTTGTTCCTGGCCTTATGTCCTCTCAGCACGAGTGTTTCTTTGGATCTATGTAATTTGTTTTCTATGAACCATGGCTAGATGCTCACAGTTCACTGATGGACTTAGGCCAGTCAGGATCACCTCTGGTCTTCAGTGTCCTAATTTATAAAATAGACACTGGATTGGAACATGGGCCAAACTAGAATTCATGGATCTAGTGATTTTGCCCCTTTAGGGACTGACTACAGGAGGAGAGGGATGTATTCCTGGCTTTTAGGAAAAGTGTGGCCAAGGCTCCCTTTCCTTCAAACTGTTTTAATCATTAGGTCTCATTTCACCTGTTTCAGTGGTGAATTTTTTAGTAAATTAGTTAGTATCAGTTAGCTTTTGCTGCATAACAAAATGTGCCAAAGCTTAGTGACTTGAACGGTAACAGTTTGTTTAGTTCATGATTTTATGGGTCAGAGGTTTGAGCTGGGTTGGCATTTTTGCTTTTCTTGGCAGGGCTAACTCATGAGACTGAGGGCAACTGGTTGGTCAGTTTATGATAGCCTTGACTGGGATAGGCCAGGGGTGACTGGACTCCTCTTTACATGATCTGTTTTCCTCAAAGTTAGCCTGGGATTAATGATCTTAGCATGGTGTTAAGGTTAGTGATCTTAGCATGGTGAACTTAGGGTTCCAAAAAACCAAAAACCAGGACAAAATACAATGAGCCAGTGCTTTCCAAGTGTTTGTCTGCATCATATTTGTGAACACCCTGTTGGTCAGAAAATTCATAGGATCAAACTAAGATTTAAGGAGTGGAAACACAGGGTGCCTGGGTGGCTCAGTGGGTTAAAGCCTCTGCCTTCAGCTCAGGCCATGATCTCAGGGTCCTGGGATCGAGGCCTGCATAGGGCTCTCTGTTCAGCAAGGAGTCTGCTCCCTCCACTCTCTCTGTCTACCTCTCTGCCTACTTGTGATCTCTCTCTCTCTGTCAAATAAATAAAATCTTTTTTAAAAAAAGGGAGTGGAAACACAGACTCCATCCTTGGTAACAAAAGCTGTAACGTCATGATACAAAAGGCATGCATACTGGGATTGACTGGGGGAAATTTTGGCCTTTTTTTTTTTTTTTTTTTTTTTTTCAATCTGCCAAGATTAACTTGAATATTTGAAGAGAGGGTGCCGTGTTTTTAAAAGTTTGAGGATACTTGACTAGAGAGTATCAAAGAGCTTTTCTGAACTATCTCTAAATTTGATTACTCTCATAATTCTGGACCTCACTCATCCATTTTCCCCCACCTCCCTTTCTTCCTCTCCTGGTGTATCTGTCACAGCGTGGGGACCCAAAAATCAAGGCCAATTAGTCTGGTCCAGGCCTGTGACCTAGTTCAGTATAAGCCTCCAATTCATGCATACAGTGGGAAACTTATTAATTTATAGCTTGCCCCACTTTAAAAGTTCCAATCTTGAGCCAGATTTTATGTTTTTTTTAAACTGAGGTCTTTGATGTATAGGCAAGAACGTCGCATCTTAAATAAATAACAGGTCAAATTCATATTTAGAGACATGAACCAGGAGCAGCACAGTTTCCATTACTAAGACCTACTTTATGCTGGTTTCTAAATTAGAAGCCCTTCCAGGGAGCCTGAGGGTTCCTCCTCTGTATGACTTAGATTCTACCTGTGTGTCCTCCATGCCTGTTCCCCTGTTAACCCTACGGTCAGTTTAGCCACACTGAATTGTTCAGAGTTCCCTTAATGCCCTTGCTCTTCCTTGTCTCCAGGCTTTCGTTTATTCCTTTTCCTCTGCTTGGGATAACTTCCAAGGGCTCTCCTGCATCCTCTTCACCTGGATTTTTCATTCATGTTCTCAAGGCCCTAGTTTGTATATTCCCTTCTCCAATAAGTCATACTGACTTAATCTACTGAGCCATGGTTGAACGGGCTTTCTCTGTGTAACCTTGACACTGTATTTAACCACTCAGAGCAATTGTAAATTGCTGGAAGTACTGTGCCATCATTGCCTTTCTTCTTGACTCTGTTCCCCTCTAATCTGTGAGATCTGGGAGACGGAGACTCATTCATAGCCATGGTGACAGAGCTTGACATACATTAGGCAGCTGGTAGACATTTGTTGATTGAAATAAATCTCTTTGTTTCAGTCATGAGTTGCCCTACTTTTCATGGGGAGAGAGCCAATATGTTAGTTAATAATAATAATAATAGCACTCAACATGTACTGAATACTTACTGGACATTTTATTATATGCTCTACTTGCATTAACTCATTTAATCTACCTAAAAACTATGAGGTAAGAATCACTATTAACCTTAATTTAAAGGTGAGGAACACCTAGTTTTATCAGTTAGGGTCTTCTGACTGCCAAGTATCAGTAACCCAAAAGTAAAATGATTTTTAAAATAAAAATGGTTTACTTCCTCATGGAACATCAAGTTTCCACAAATGACGGTCCCACGGGAATGGGAATTAGCAGGTTAACAACTTCATCTAGGATCCAGGCTCTTTGCAGGTCTTTGTTCTACCCTCCTGTTTCTCACTCTCATCCTTAGTCTGACTCATGTCGTGAGCCATAGCTCCGGGCCTCACACCCAGAACACATCCAGTAGATGAAGAGAAGAGGGAGGTATGTCTCTTTACGTCTCCAGAGAAATCCTTTGGAATGAAAGTCCCACAGTAAACCCTACTCAGCGCACTGGCCATACCACGTCATGTGATCACCTCTAAGCCAATCAATGTTTAGAAGAATCTGATTGCCTCTCAAGCTGCACCTGGGAGCTAGGGCTAGCGAGAAGGGTGGTAAACAAGTAATATCCTGCTAATAACAAAAGGCAAGATAGGGCGGATGGAACTTTGGGGAAACAACTCTCAAGGTGCGCTAGAGTTTGCAAGTGGTGGAGCCAATATTCAAAAAGTAAGCAGTTTGACTCCAAGGTCTGCATTTCTGTGTAAATTGTAGACTTAGCGTGTTTATTTCTGTAAAAACCCTGCTAGGTTTGTAACCGGCACTGCACTGAATCTATAGATTAGTTTGAGAAGTAATGACATTTGAGCAATGTTAAATGGCATATTTATTTCTCCACTTACTTAGCTCTTTAATTTTCTCAGCAGTGTTTTGTAGATTTCTGTGTCTAGATTCTGCATGTCTTTTATGAAATTTAACCTTAAATTATGGTTTTTGGTAATTATAAACAGCATTGTTGCTTTTTAGGTCAACTTTTTTTTTTTTTTTAAGATTTACTTATTTATTTTAGAGAATGAGAGAGCAGGCACAAGCAGGGCAAAGGCGAGAGGGAGAGGGGAAGGAGACTCCCTGCTGAGCAGGGACACCACCCCCCCCCACCCCCCCACAAGGCAGGGCTGGATCTCAGGACCCTGAGATCCTGACCTGGGCTGACGCTGAGTCAATTCCTCATCCGACTGAGCCACCCAGGTGCCCCTTATTTCAGGTTTTAAGTTGTTTGTTGCTAGATTATAGAAATGTCACTGATTTTTATATTTGAACTAATATCCTGTGACCTTACTAAGGTAATTTAAAAATAATTTTTGAGGATTTCTAGGGATTTTCTACATAATGATGTCTGTTTCAAATAAGGACATTTTTCTTTTCCAAATTTACATGATTTGTATTTCTTCTTGCCTACTTCAGTGACTAGGACCTTCAGTATAACATTGAATAGAAGTGATAAAAGTGGACACTCTATCTTAAGAACAGAATATTCAGTTTTTCACCATTAAATATTGGCATAGCAGAAGATTTTATACAGATATTCTTTCTCAGTTTGAGGAAGCCACATTCTGTTTCTGGTTTACTGAGACTTTTTATCATAACTAAATGTGGAATTTTGTCAAATGCTTTTATGTAGATATTACAATGTTATACGATATTACAATGTTTTATTTAGATTTGCTGATATGATAAATTATATTAATTAATTTATGGATGCTGAACCAGCCTTGCATTCTTGAGATAAACCCACTGAGCAAGGGTATATCATCCTTTTTACAGGATTTGATTTGTTAATGCTTTCTTAAGAGTTTTTCTTCCCTGCCTATAAGGATTATTTTTCTGCAGTTTCCTTTTCTTGCAATCTGTCATATTTTCATATTCAAGTAATTAATGCTGACCTCATTAAAGAAGGTGGGAGGTATTACTTCCTTTTCCACGTTTTGGAAACTTGGCATAATTTCTTCCTTAAAAAGTTGCTGGATGCTGGAAGCTGGAATTTGCCAGGAATCATGTCAGCCCAGAAGTTTTTGTTGTTGTTGTTTTGTTTTTTTATTTTATGGTGGGAAGGGGGAAGGATTTAACTGCAGGTAAATATAGAACTATTTAGATTACCTCTTCCTTCTTGAGTGAACTTTAGTAATTTGTGTCTTCCTGGGAACATGCCCATCTAATCTAAATTGTCAAATTTATTGATATAAAGTGTTTAAAAAATATCACCTGTTTAATATCTGTAGTCATGTCCTCTTTTTTCTCTTTTTAAAAAAGATTTTATTTAAATCGAAGTTAGTTAACATATAGTGTATTATTAGTTTCAGGGGTAATATTTAGTGATTCATCACTTGCATATAACACCCAGTTTTCATAACAGAGTGCCCTCCTTAATGCCCGTGACCCAGTTACCCCATCCCCTCACCCACCTCCCCTCCAGGAGACCTCAGTTTGTTTCTTAGAGTTAAGAGTTTCTTATGCTTTGTCTCCCTCTCTGTTTTTATCTTGTTTAATTTTCCTTCCCTTCCCTTTGTGCATCTGTTTTGTTTCTTAAGTTCCACATATGAGTGAAATCATATGGTATTTGTCTTTCTCTGCCTGTGTGTCCTTTCTTTCTTAACATTGATTATTTACATCCTTTCTCTTTTTTCCTTGATTAGTCTGCCAAGAGGTTTATCTATTTAATGATCTTTTCACAGAACCAGACTTTGGTTTTATTGATTTTATTGATAAGTTTTCTGCTTTTCATGTTGATGATTTCTGCTCTTATCTTTATTATATCCTCCTTTGAGTCTAGCTTTTTTTTTTTTTTTTACTGGTTTCTTGAGGTTAAAACTTAAATTATTGGTTTGAGAACTTTCTTGATTTCTAATTAAAGTATTTGATGCTATTCGTTTCCCTCTCAGCAAGGGGTTGGCAAATGTTTTCTGTAAAAAGCCAGATAGTAAATATTTTAGACTTTGCAGATTATATATGGCCCTTGTTGACTAGTCCTTGTCTCCTTCCCACCCTCCTTTTTCTTCTTTTTTTCCCCCACCTTTCCTCCTCCTCCTTCTGTTTTCTCAAACCATTACAAATGAAAAACAAAACAAAACATGTTGCCTTCTGCACTAAGCACTGCTTTAACTACACAACACAAATTATTGTATTTTCATTCAATTTAAAATATTTTCTTTTTTCTTTTTTTTTAAAGATTTTATTTATTTATTTGACAGAGAGAAACACAGCTACAGAGAG
Source organism: Spilogale gracilis (assembly GCA_004023965.1). Classification (NCBI taxonomy): domain Eukaryota; kingdom Metazoa; phylum Chordata; class Mammalia; order Carnivora; family Mephitidae; genus Spilogale; species Spilogale gracilis. Next base: position 60,641 of record PITA01011455.1, on the reverse strand, counting down.
AACACAAGCAGGGGGAGTGAGAGAGGGAGAAGCAGGCTTCCTGCTGAGCAGAGAGCCTGATGCGGGGCTCAATCCTGGGTCTCTGGGATCATGACCTGAGCTGAAGGCAGTCACTTAACCAACTGAGCCACCCAGGTGCCCCCAATTTAAAATATTTTCTAATTATTCCTGAAACTTTCTTTTTGACCCATTAGGAATCAGCTGTCTGATTTCCAAGTATTCAGGAATTATGCAGATTTCTTCCTGTTATTTATCTCAAACTTAATTTCGTTTTTGCTAGAAAGCATGCTTAGTATGATTTTAATTCTTTGGAATGTGTCAATGCTTGTTCAAGACTGGTTAGATTCAGAACATGGTCTTTCCTGGTGAATGTTCATGGGTACTTGAAAGGAACATGTATCCTGCTGTTTTTATGTGGAATGTTCCATATATAAATGTCAACTGAAACAAATAGGTGGATAACCTATTACTGAATGAGGAGTGTTGAAATCCCAGCTATAACTCTGATCTCTGTCTCCTCAATTCAAAGCTGAGCTTTGCTTTGGATTTCTCTCTTTGCATTCTGGCATCAGAACACACAGGGAGGAAGATGGTGTACTCAGAGCTAATCTCTCTTTCTCTTCTCTCAGGAGTCACAGCCTCATACAGTCTGTTGTCTAATGTTTGAAAATCACTACTGCATATATTTTATAGTTTTCTAGTTGTTTACTGGGAGCACGATTCTCATGGTGGTCAGTCTTTCACTGGAGTAAGTGCAAGAATCCCTGGTTTGCATATTGAAGGATTTCAAGAAAGGCTGAATAAAGAGCAAAGAAGGGTGGTCCATGCAAGTCGGCATAAGCAACTTCCCAGGATCACCGAGTGAGCAGCACTGTACTTTGAGCCTGATTCTATGTCAGATCACAGTGAGGACCTGTCCTATATGTGGAGAATGACACTGTCTGCGACTTTGAGGTGGCCATATTCTCGTGGGAAGGCCAGGTTGTGCTGTGATAAAGATGGCTCAAAGACTGAAAGAGAAGGGCTATTTTGTTTGTTTCTTGGTACCAGTGCCAAGGCTGTGGCCTGGTGCTCACTTGACCCCCAAGTGGATATTTATTGCTTACAAAAATGTAATGGAAACACAGAGGAGAATGTTTACTCTGTGCTTGAGACAGATGGTGGAGGCAGAGATGTGGTCAGAGCCTATGCCTAGGATTCAAGATCCAGAGATCCAAATTGGATCAGCTGTATTCACATGATGATAAGATACAGGTAGATAATTTCATAGGTTGGTGTCTGTGAATCAAAGGAGACATCTGGAAAGTGTAATTCAGATGAGGAAACAGGTTTTTATAAAAGACGGATAGGTCTGCACAGCAGACAGTCTGTGGTCCTAGTTCAGCTTCCAGTCGTCTGTCTTGTTCCTTTCTTTAAAGTGGTCTTCCTGATGTAGGTGGGTAAGCCCTCGCTGATGTGTCCTCTGCCCAGAGATGGGCGTGGGCAGTCAGCTAGTGAGCAAATCACAGCTCTAGGTCTCTCTCTTTACTGTGGGGAGTCCTATGACTTCTTCTCAACCTTATCTCTCCTTTCTCTCTTTCCTACAGCACATCTTGATTGCTTGCCTGGCATCCTCATTACCTTTCTGTGCTCTGTTAATGTTTGTAATTTGCATCGTATTTTACCTGCCCAGCTCATTGTGTACTAACACATCAACACAATACCTTTGCCACACATGAACCTTTCGCACATTGCTTCAGGCAGAGGCGCCTCAAGTGAGCAGGTGAAGCCTCTCTCTGCCTCCTGGGCTGGCCTCCTGGTTCTTGCTTCATCCTTTTATAAGGATCTCCTGGCACCTTCCAGTTCAGGCTGTTTTCCTGTGTCCCTGAGTGGTTATATGAAAACCACATACTTCCGTACTCTCATGACTGATGGGTTTTGGACCTTAGAGGAAGGGGCAAGTGTCCCAGGAGGCCCTGGAGCAGAAATCGCATAACAGAAGAAATAGGGTCCAAACTGGGAAAGAGAAGCTGCTGCCAAAACAAGCCAGAAGTGCAGGCAAAGAAAGGAGATATGGGGAGGGGGGTGAATTATGGATGATAGGACAAAGTTAAGGGAAGGATGGAGATGATGAAGGACCAGCATCTAAGTTAAAATAAGCTGAGTGAGGTTTCCCTACCTTTATTATCATCCCAGATCCTTAAGTAAGCATAACCAAGCTGTCCATCTTGGTCTTATGCCCATTGGCCATGGGGTGACATGGCTCGGACTCTGCAGCCAACCCCCACAGTGAGGTCAGTGTTCAGCTCTACATCTGCCCAGTGTTCATTTCCTGCTTCCAGCTTTGGATTTTTTCTTCCTAGCATCCAGGGGTTTGGTATCCCCTTTGTATTTCTTGACAGTATTTTCTGGTTCCCAACATCTGTCTCATACCAGGTCAGTGCCCTCTTGTAGCTTTGACTCATCGGTTGCATGCTGGCTCTCTAGACCTTTCCACATCTCTTTGCACAAAAGTCCAGAGAGCTACTAGTGATCATCATTCCATATTTTTTTTTCACTACTTAGTGATGAACCTATAACTTGACAGATAGGACTTCATTAGGGGTTCTGGGTGGGTACAGCTAGGAAGGGTGAAATGGGTAGGTTGCATCTGTCTTCCCAAACTTAATTCTTTTATCTTTCCCCAACTTAATTCTTGCAGGAAGGTTATAGAACCATGGCTAAACCTGGCCCCCCTAGAATATATCCGTATGGCCTCTAGGATTTCTGTCTCTGGGGTTAAGGTTAATGAAGTTACTAACTTTTGAGGACACAGCCTCTTTGTTAATTGTGGTGTCCCTATCTGGAGCCTCTAGGGGAGATTTTAGTTCATCTGATCAGTTGTAAATCTGCTCCTAATGAGGGGCATGCAGGATGATTGAAGGTCATATACGCCTCGGGTAGAAATACGATGTGAAGTTAGTTTACAAATTGGAGCCAGCCCCAAATATTTCATCCTTTCAACTCTTAAGTACGTAGAAGAAGTAGCTTACTTTAAAATATGTTGACTATATCTTCTAATTAAACACTAAAAACTACTTTTTAATATATATTCAAAATGATAAAATAATTGCTAAATTATGCAGATTTTTATGGTGGGCTTGAAACAAGCCAATTTTTTAAAATTGACACCTTTTGCTGATTCGAAGATGTTAATCACAGGGACCCTAATAGGCCTATCAGACTTCTTTAATGTATTCAGATAAAATGAGCAAAATCATTAAATGCCCAAATATTGATTTAAAGTGCTCAAGTGGTAATGAAATTTGGCTCTCTACTTGAGACAGGGCACACTGGCTGTATACTTTAATTTCAGGGAAATTGCTGAAGTGTGAGGCTGGGGGACACAAATGGGAGTGGGGTGGGCAGAGAAGTTGAAGAAACACGAGATATCAGCCAATGGACTAGAGTGAACTGTTGGTTCAGACAGAGAGAAGGTAATCATCGAAAGGACCTTGTTAGCCCAATAAAATTGCCTAGGTGCCTGAGGTGAATGCCAACACAGAAGGCCCAGATTGCCTTCAAAAAGGGGTGAGGAGTAGAGAACATGTCAGACATTGGGCTCCAGCATGAAATGTCCGTCACAGGGAAGGTGAGTCCATGTATAGCCATGACCCAAACACCCCTGTATTTGTTTTCTGGTGTTGCCATAACAATTTACACCAAATACTATGGCTCAAAACAATGGAAATTTGTTCTCTCAGTGTTGGAGGATGAAAGTCATCTAAAGTCAGGATGTTGTCAGGGCCATGCTCCCTCCAGAGGCTCTCCAGGAGAATCTGATGCTCTTCCAGTCTTTGGTGGCTGCCAGTGTCCTAAAATGAGGCTGTGTCACATCATTCTCTGCCTTCTCTGTGTGTCTGTGTCCTCTCTTTTGTCTGGTTTATAAGGATACTTTGGCTTTAGGGCCCACTCAGATAATCCAGAATGAACTCAGTCCTAACTTAATCATATTGGCAAAGCTCTTTCCCCAAATACAGTGGCATTCACGAGGCCTGGGAATTAGGACTCAGACACATCTTTTTAGGGGTCACCATGCAGCCCACCACAGTGCTTTATGCCTTGTACAAGTCCTTTAGGATCACCATCCATGACACGAAGATGAACCAAGTGATATACTTTATGAAAAGTCAAAGGTCAAGGAAGAACAGAGGTTGCATTCAGAAAGATACCTGAGGGAGTGTTTCTGGTCAAGAAAACAGGTCATGACTGGGCCTGGCTGGAAGGATGACACATGGTAGCCATCTGGGAGGAAGGGGCAGAGAGCAAGGAGTCGGGGAGAGGGGCTGTGGTGACTGAGGAGCCACCTGAGGCAGAGCCTAATGGGCCACATGGAATGGGGACATCCTGAGGATAAGAGGAAGTAGCAGAAAACTTTAATCTGAGAGAGATATAATATGCATTTTAGATATAAGAAGGAGTCACGAGGGTAAGAAGAGCATCTGGGAACTCTGGGGGTGAGGTAGCCTGGACTAGCATGGTGGCAAGAGAGCATGGAGACGAATGTGGGCTTTAGGGTGGTGTAGGACAAGAGATCAGCAAGAGAAGTTATTAATTGAATGTGAGGCCTAGGAGAGCAAGCAGGGGAAGTCAGGGACTCCTGCGTTGCCCACTTTGTAAGTGGTCTGGGTGTCAGCCATGGAGCTGGAAGGGCCCGTGCGGGGCTGGGCACCATGCATTCTTCTTGGCTCCTTGCGCCTTGATGGTGCTATAGCTGCCAGGGGCCCTGACCTCATATCCTCTCTCAGATGGTCCCATTCTCAGTTGCAAGCTTACTGGAATCCAACCTGTGCTCTGTCTCTGCTTTAACTGTGTATCCCTTACTTTTGCCTCCCTGTAAGCCTTTAATCTAAGCCAGTTCTGGGCTTCGTTATTTCTTTGTCAGCATTAATATCCTGGTGGAATTCTGTCCCCCTCCTCTGCCATGAATTTTGACAACAAATACCTAGAAATAGCAGCTGGAAATTAGAAGGAATTGTAAGATCAGGTGATGGTACCTAGATCATGAGTCAAGGTCTCCTCTGCTTTTGATTTTCCTATTAAATTCCTATTAAATTGAGCTGTACAATAAACAAAAATAGGGAAAGGCAAGCATTCATGCTGGAATTAGGGAAAGGTGACAGACATACAAAGTGCTAAAGACAAAAAGTCTTTAGGAAGGAAATCAAAGGAAATCAATGAGTTTTTGTTTTTTGTTTTTTAACTGATGAATCATTTATTTGGACAAGGTGAAAACATCTCTACACTGTTTCCGTTTATACAGAAAGTAGAGCATTTAAAATATATTAGTTTTTCTCTTTTTTTAAACAGAATTCATTCAATCTGGTCTCAGGAACTGCTTCTCATTTTAGGATTCATGCTTTAGTAGGACCTATGCACCCATTACAGCAGGCAGAGCAGAAAGAACTTGGATTCTGGATCATCTTTCTTTATTATGGCATCTGTACCAATGTGTGTTAAATATCTTCTCGCTTCTCCCTCCATGTCCTACTTCTGAAGGCAGTTCTGATCTTTTTGCGAGCCAGATCCTCAGAGATGAGCGTAGACCATCAACTTCATTATTAACCCCTCTGGCCAAAATGGGATGTCTTTGTGATCTTTGTTGTGAACTTTGATTACTTTGTGAACTGTGGGAATGTCTTGTCCTTCAACTTGAATTACAAAAAAAACCCAAAAAACAACTGTCCTAAATAACAGAGTAGATACTTTTAAGAAAATTATCTGAGAAAAAAATCATTGGGGGGAAGGGCATTGCAAGCAGATTTTGGTGGCCCAAAATATCTGGGATAATGCCAGGAGGAGAAAATTGAGAAAACAGAGGAAGAAGAGAGAGAGAAAAAAATTCATGATGTAAAGAAATTTATCTTGAGATTAAAGGGACCCACTGTGCATGAGGCAAATTTAGTAAAAACAAACATCTGGATTTATTCTGGTGGCTTAAAAAGAACAAAACCGAAGTAAACAAAGCGCAGCAGGCGCATAGACAGGAAAATAGTCATCTGAGGAGGAAGAAAACAAAACAAATAGCCTGATACTACTGATAAAACAAAAGCAAAACCCCACTAAATTCCAGTAGTAAAAAATAAAAAATACTTCTATAGCATATAAGAAAAAAAAGATATGGCTGGAGAATATATAATATTAGAAGTCTTCATGTAGGGATGCAAGAATTATTGAGGGCACATATTGCATGGAGCACTGGGTGTGGGGCATAAACAAAGAGTCTTGGAGCACTGAAAAAATGAAATAAAGTAAAAATTTTTTTTAAAAAAGGAAAAAAATTGGAAAAAAAAATAAGAGCTAACCAGGTAAAGCACTCTGGAACACTCTCTGAGGAAAAAAATATAGTGTGTGGTGGGTCAGTGGGGTGGCATTTATAACTGAAAGATTTTAAGCCTCAATATGAATCATGATAAAAAGAACTCATGAATTGAAATGTCACAGTATAAAATAGTGAACAAAGGAAATCAATGAAGTACAGACTGTGTTGTATGTAGAATGTATACATACATATTTTGGGAAGGCATTTTAAGGTGATAAACCAATAATAATCCAATAATAACCCAGATCTGAAATCTGAGACCATGTCAGCAAAGGGAAATGGGTGGGGAAATTTAAAATGTACTCAGTTCTTTAAACAAACAAACAAATAAACAAACAAATGTATTCAGTTCTTCATCTAATATAGGCAGGCACCACGAGCATGCATCCCTTGTCAATGCTGATGAAACATTTTAAAGAAAATGTAACTTGAAGATAATTTCTAGTGGAATATAAAAAGTAATATATTCCTTACAAGTGAGTTAAAAGAAAAAAAGACATTAGTAGAAACAGCGGTCATCAATCAGCTTCCCTGTACACAGTGACTCAATGAGAGCCAGTCCCCCTCCTGGGGCCCCAGGATCAGGAATATGCCACCTGACCCATGCACTGCTGTGTTGCTGAACCTGGGGGTGGAGGGTCGGGGGGTGCAGGGCAGATGCTGGCCCGGAGAACTGGCATTCTGCTTGGGAATTTGAACAATAAAACATGGAGACACTGGTCCAGCACTCCCGCTGAAGTAGCAGCTCTCTGGGTGATGGAAGCCTCAAGCGAGCTGGGATAAAGAGGTCAGAAAGCTGTAGGTAAATGGGAAAGGTGGTTTGCTGAGAGAGGCGTGAGAATGGAGAAGGCACACATAAGTCAGAGATGAGTGCCTCTGTGGCCACAGACGCCATCTTTCCATAGCCATAAAAGAAAACTGCTTTGCCTCTCAGAAAGTATCAAGGCTTCTGTTCTTTATAAATAAGATTCTTAAAACAAACACATCACCCTTAGTGAAAGAAAAAGCAAGGAAACATAAAAGCAACAGATATTATAACATTGGTGATATAAAATTTAATAGTCCTGACATCAGATATAAATGGGTTAAAATTCCTAATTGAAAAAAAAAATGTAAGTAACAACAATCAGATGCCCCCCTAATTCCTTTGGGGGGGTAAAGAACCATCTGATTTTTAACAGAAGTAATTTTTGAAATTAAAGGACTCGTGTACTCAGGGTAGCTGTTCCCCACGTGCACCGTCTCTTTGCCTTCCTGCCACCTTTGGTGCTTTTATTACTGTTAAGGGCTGGTGTTCCTCTTTGAAAACAATAAACATTTTCCTGGTATGCTTCCTTCTTCCTACACCCACCCTCAAGAAATCTGTGATTTCTAGTGAACAGAATCTTTGGTGTAAGGCAGTGGATACTAAAACTGCACATTGGTGGGTGTATTTTATCCTGGAAACACAGTTGATGACTTCTACGTGGGTTTGGAAAATACCCCTGAGTCAGCTCACAGATTGCCAGTGAACTTGGAAAAAGAAGTACTATCTTTTAAAGTGCCTTTTTTTTTTTTAAGAGTTTATTTATTCACAAGAGAGAGAAAACCAAGCAGGGGGAGGGGCAGAAGGCAGGAAGCCCAACATGGGACTTGATCCCAGGACCACTGGATACTGACCCAAGCTTGACGCAGAACCTTAACTGACTGAGCCACCCAGGTGCCCCTTCCAGAGTGCTTTCTAAGAATAGGCTTCTTGGATGGGTCTTTTTAGTACAAGTAACTGTCTCACCTCAGTGGTTTGGGGAATCTGATAAAAAGTTGGCAACTATCTAAACTTTGACAGGTTTGCTAAGGGATTATTTCTTACCTGTTTCCTTCAAGCCTCTTAAATTTTTTTTTCTCTCCATTTCTGTTTCATTTGCTTTTGTACCTGATAGCTGTCTGTCTCTCTGTCTCATTCTCTCCCTGGCTTTATTTGGACTGATGGCCCTTTTTAAGAACACTTACTCAGAATTTGCTGAAGAACATGAATAAGAAACTACTATGTGCCATGAACCCTTGCTGCTTTATGTTCTCAGCAAAGTCCTGGGGTGTCAAGCACCACCCAGTGAATGAGGCAGAAGGACTCTTGTTCCTTATCTTACCCGCACTTTGGGTCAGCCTCCTCCCTGCCCCCAGCAAGGCCAGGGCAGGGAGACCGGCCCAGTGACATCTGCCAGATGCTAGATTAAGCAACTTGGATGTCAGTCCTCATAACACTTAATCGCCAAAGTTAGGTTTTATTTTCCCCATTTTACCAAGAAGGAAAATGGGGCCTCCATACACAGAGTCAATTGCTCGTGGTCACACTGGTATAAAATAGGAGAATCAGGACTCAAGCCCAGGTTTGCCTGATTCAAAAGCCTGCACTCTTAATACTCTACCACAAAACTTTCATTTATTTAAGAAGCCATGTAAGAGCATCAGATTAAAACAAAGCATTGTTGGTCCTCCCTGCTATCAATGCGGAGCCTGCATCCTAGGCTCTATGGAACTCTGTAGAACCACACGTGTGTGCGTTGGAGTTTAATGTTTCTAGCTTTGTGTTCCTCCTGGAAGGTGGTACCAGAAAGCCTGATCCATGTCTCTCTCTCTTTTTAAAATATTTTATTTATTTATTTGACAGAGAGAAACACAGCTAGAGAGGGAACACAAGCAGGGGGAGTGAGAGAGGGAGAAGAAGGCTTCCCGCTGAGCAGGGAGCCCAATATGTGGCTCCATCCAGGGTCTCCAGGATCATGACCTGACCCGAAGGCAGACGCTTAACGACTGAGCCACCCAGGCGCCCCATCCATGTCTCATTTTCTCTTATTCCCCTGAGCTCTGCATAGCAACTGGCACTGAGTCAGCACCTGCTGGTTTATGTATGCCATCGGCACAGTGAGACTCAGGACAAACTAAGACCGCAGCACCTGGCTCCCAGCTTCTGACCTCTCTCCCCTCTAATCACATACAAGTCCTGACCTGCCCCTCCCCAGGCATTCTTCAAGCAATTAATTATCATCATAGATGCCCCCCTCCCTACTGAGCCTCTTCTCTGCCCATTGGCATATTGTTGAATTATAATGCATAACTAATCAGAGGTGACCTCACACCAGGCTGCTGGGTCTCCTGTGTCAGGGCCAACTACAAAACTGGTCATCAGAACGTTTCCTGCTTCCCTCACCCACTCGCTCCCCCTTTCAGTTATTGTGTGAGTGTGTGTGTGTGTGTGTGTGTGTGTGTGTGCTAATTTCAAATCCTTTCCCTGCATCAGTGAGCAGATGAGATCCTCAGCCGGCTTTCATCTTTCAGAAAAATGAATAGTGCGGAGAGAACATTATCAAATGAGCTGTTGAAGAAGTCAGTGAATATGTCATTGAGTGTGACTGCTTCCCGAATGAATTTAGATTTATCTCTGTTATCTTCCTACTCCCTCCCCACTGGCCCCCCCTTGCCAGGCTGGCCTTAGGGCAGACAGCTGTCTCTCCTGGCTGACAGGTCCAGTAGAAGCTTCTGAGCTTGTTCAGGAATTGGGTCTCTTAACATTATAAATGCACTCATTGGGCAGCCCCGTTAAACTCCTCAAACCTCTCACTTTTGCAGTTTCCTAGAGGATTCTATTTCCATCAGGCAGACATGGGGACAGGGCCACACTCACTTGCAAATTGTTCTATCACCTCAAGAACTGCTGAATGGCTGTGACAACAGAGGAATTAGAAAGGATCTGTTTTTCTCTTCTGTGGCTGTTGTATGAAAATCAGGGAACCTGTAGGGGGCCTGGAGGGCTCAGTCCGTGAAGAAAAGATAGTTGCTTAGGCAGAATATCATGATCAGCACATGATCTTTGAGGTCTGGCAGATCTGCATCAACCCTCTTGGATAGAAGAGAGAAATGATCACCTCTGGAACAGGATTAGGATGCCATGCATAAGAATAGTCACGAAAGAAGGACACTTTGGAAATTCAAAGTATAGGAAGAATAAAAATTCAACAAAAGGATTGGAAGATAAAAGTAAGAAGATTAGTAGACAAAGAGATGGAATTGAGGGAGAAAAGATGAGAAAGTCAGAGACTGAAAATAGGGGTCTTGTACCTGGC
>PITA01011455.1:0-50101 GCA_004023965.1 Spilogale gracilis | reverse complement strand
CCTGACCAAGCCAAATGATCATTGCATATGAGGAAAGGACAAAGGGATTTTCAGACAAAGTAGGTTTCAAACACTTTTTTGCTCCCCTTTGCCCTTTCTCAGGGTGCTACTGAAGAATGTACTTTGTGGAAGCAAAGGAGTAAAACAGAAGAAAAGGAAAACCTTTTCTTCTAAAAGAAACTGCAGGATGCTCAATGTGGGCCAGCAGAAGGGTGGCCACAGCTTGGAAAGGAAGCTGGAAGGCTTTCTCTTATATGTTCACACTGAGAAAAGGATTGGAATTACGTTTGTGGGTGACTGAAGGATATTAAGCACCATGGCAGTATTTGTTTAAGAAATTAAACACATTCACCATGGAGCCCACTTTCCAGGTACGGACTCATCCCAGCTTACAGAATCATCTCATGCAAGGCATATTGTATAAGATAGAGATAAGAAGCTCTGTGTCTTCTCTGGTGGACCTGGGTCCCCATCTGCAGGGCTAGAGTCCTCGCGACCCCAACCGTGCAGTACTGCCACCTTTCCAAGTGTAGACCCAAGCTTGTAGATCCATCAGGGAAATGTGACTCAGGAGAAATAGAGCGTGCCTTTGCAAAGTATCCTGGGACAGAAAGTGAACACACAGGAAACCAATGTCCTTGTTCATTCATTTACCAACTATTGGGCACCTGCTGTGTGCTAGACCTTTCAGACAATCTGGTGACCTCAGCTTCTTAATGCCCCCAATATCTTGATGGTGAGCAGGGTACATAGAACACAGTGCGGGTAGTGGAAAGCCCCCTGCTGTTTTTAGCCAAGCTGTGGATGGCCAGTGAGAATACACAAGGGAAAGGGAGGACAGAATGAGGAAGAGATGAAAATGCGGGGAGACAAAGAAGGTAACCTTCGGAGAGAGGGATGCGCAGCGATATCATTGAGAATGAGACAGAAAGAGAAAACAAGGATTTCGTTAGCAATGCATTCAGTAGTATAAGAGATAAAAAGGAATATCCAATTAACACACCATATAATTGCTTGCAGACATTCTTTTTTATTTAAAGATGAAATAGCTAAGAGTTCTAATCAAAACTAGGGTCACAGCCTACATATTAAATGAAAGAAATTGATTGGGTTTTTATTATGCCCTCACTACTGCCAATGCGCCTGCATCACAGATTGCTATAAATTTATACTTATAAACTACTAATTGCCCAAGTCATAATGGCAACAATGGGATAATGAAATCATCCTGATCAAGCTGAAGCCAAATTCTGCTTGACAACATGGGGGCTTTGTGAGAGGGAACGGGGAAGAAGGAACTGTGCGTACAAGCCCAGGATACTTTATGATAATACACCACGGCAGCAGAAGTACAAAGACAACGGAAGGTCCCAGGTTCTGTGCTGGGGGGGGGGGGGCTTCCTTTCTAACAAATCACTTAAGAAGGGGGGCGGCTATGTTTGTAATACCAGCACTTGTATCCTTTATTTGTCTTGAAAAACTAATGACTGACTTAATCACATTTGATTAAAGGAGATGTGTTGATGTAGTCATGTGTTTCTGATTGCATTAGGCTTGATTGAAAGTGGCAGGGAGAGTATGTAATAGTCTAACTGCCCCCTATATCTTGTCATTGGGGCCTGGCAGGCATGACGTGGGAGCATCCGGAGGGAATCGTCCTGGTGAACAATGTCATCTTTCACCTTGGGGAAGGGGGCCTGGGAAGTGAACTTCAATGCAGAATCAGAGCTGATGAAGGACTCAGAATGGATGGACAGACACTTGCATGTTGAGAGGACCGAAACAAAAATTAAAAGGAAGAAAGTGCCCACATCCATAAAAACATTCTCTTTCTAGAACATGCAGCTGTTGAATGGCAAGCTGGGAAGGGTTTTAAATATATATATATATAATATTAAGGTGAACAAGAAAGCAAGCACTTCTATTTAGAAATTAATATGCAAACTTATCTTTAAAAAGAATTTTTTGAAAAACCTAACTGGGAGCCTGGGTGGCTCAGTGGGTTAAAGCCTCTGCTTTCCGCTCAGGTCATGATCTCAGGGTCCTGGGAACAAGGCCCACGTCGGGCTCTGTGCTCAGCAAGGAGCCTGCTTCCTCCTCTCTCTCTGCCTGACTCTCTGCCTACTTGTGATCTCTCTCTGTCAAATAAATAAATAAAACTTAAAAAAAAAAAAAGAGAGAGGGAAAAAGAAAAAAGAAAAACCTAACCTGCCTTGTTAGGAGGAAGACTTACGTTGATGCAAAAAAATAATTGATTCATAAGTCCTATTGGGGTCATCCATAAATGCAGATTGCAGATGATCATCTGGGGGCTCAAGACTACCAGCTAAACCAAACCCAGATGTTGGGCATGCCGAGCCAGGCTTCTGACAGCCGTTCTTCCCCTTAAACCTTCATGGGAGCTAGGATTCCCATGGACCTTCAGCCCTTCTTCAGACCTCTCTTGGTGACTGCTGGGGCTTCTCCTCTTACCACTGAATCCTCCTGTCACATGTGTTCTCTAAATGCCGTGGGAGGATAGAGTAGCAGCTCTCAAGTCAGAATAATGGGAGGACTTGTGAGATTAGATTCCTGGGTCCCCAGCTCTCAGAATTTCGCACTAAGTCTGGGTGGGGCTTGATAATTTGCATACCTAACAAGTCCCCAGTGCTGGTGGTCTGAGCACTGGATTTTGAACATACTGTCTGGAGGAATCGTTGTGACTTCTGTTGGAAGGTCTTCGGTATGTTCTAGTCATTAATGGAGTAAAAGTCTGTATATTTTATCTTTTCATCTCAAATCATTTTTGGAAAGAGGCAGAGTTTGAAAATAGATAGACCTCATCCTGCCATGCCAAAGTTTTTCATCTTCTAGCCCCCAAATGACTCTTCTGATGAAAAATGTTTAATATGGTAAAAAAAATAAATACATAAAATGTATGGAAAATTTGGAAAGTGCAGGAAAATGCAAAGAACATAAAATGTTTCCTGGCCAAGAAAAAAGGTCTGGAAAGGTGGACATGCAATCATTATTAAGGGTCACTACTTGGTGGTGGCATTCTGGGTGATTTTCACCATTTATTTGAACCTCTCTACATTTCTAGCTTTTTAGGAAAAATGCAACTATTTTCCATGAAAAAAAATGAAGAAGAAGAAGAAAGAAGAAGAAGAAGTATGTAAACCCTAATTCTTATTCATTTTCTTCATGCAGTCAGTTTTTCAACATGAACAATACACAAATCTCCAAGTTCAATTTGATCTTTCTGCCCTGCCCCTCAGCTCTGTCCTGCGCGTCAAGAGGATCAGTAACCATAAGGAATCGATGCCAACTCTGTCATCCCTTGGTGAGGCCATGCCAAGCCCCTGGGCTTATTTCCCAAGAAAGTCTGGAAAGTTTTCCAGGCTGGGCTGGAAGACTAGCTCTCCAGCCCCGATTGACCCACAGACATGTTGCAATACCGAGGGGCCTGGCCTCCTGTCCTAGACCACACGGGCTTTTGACAAGGATTGATTGCAGTTCACCCGAGAGTTGTGTGACCAGTTAATTTTTCTGAACCTCAGGCTCCTGTCTATAGAACAGTGTTGTAAATACTTAATGGCGGGGCTGACTGAGAATTAAATATCATGTGAAAGTGCCTGACCCATAGGAAATATTTATTAAACATTATTTCCCTGTCCTGCTCTGTTTTGTTGCTCATGTACTACAAATGTTCTTACCTACCTTGCCTTCTGGCAGGGCTACAGGAAATTTGGATGAGCTCTATAACATTTTTTTTTTTAAGAGAAAAGTCTTTTGGAAATGTGATTATTACATCAGGGTTTTCTTGATGATGGACAGTGTCTGTGGGGGTAAGAATTCCAGTTTCCCATTTTAATCCAAAGTCTGCTTCTGTGATTCATTCCATGCTCAGATGGAGTCCCTTTCAAAATTACTGGGGGGCCTTGAACAAGTTGGGTCCTCTCTCTAGCCCTCTCCCCAGCATCTGTTCCAAGAGGCGGCTGGCTTTGAGCTTTCCTCCAAAGCGCTCCCCACCTTTTAAAACCAGAGCTCTGAGTTCTAACGTTCTATTCTATGAGCTTATAAACCTGAGAGATGAACAATATAAAAGGAGATAGAGGATAAGATGACTGAAGGAGGAAAGGACAGCTCGTCAAGCAAGAAAAATGAGTGGGAGGGGCGCCTGGGTGGCTCAGTTGGTTAAGTGACTGCCTTCCACTTAGGTCATGATCCCGGAGACCCGGGATCGAGTCCCACATCGGGCTGCCTGCTCTGCGGGAAGCCTGCTTCTCCCTCTCTCACTCCCCTTGCTTGTGTTCCCTCTCTCGCTGTGTTTCTCTCTGCCAAATAAATAAATAAAATCTTTAAAAGAAAAAAAAAAGAAAAATGAGTGGGAGAGAAAATGAAAGGAGAAGAGAGACGGAAAGAAAAAAAAATGGAACAAACAAACAAAATGGAGCCTGGTACATCAGCTGGAGAAAGAGGCTCTAGGCGGCCCCTCCACAGAGAACATAGGCATATATTTTTCTGTAAAGCTATTTTTCACCCTCCCATACAATAAAGGCAGAGCCATAGTTAGAATTTTTAGTAGCTTCAAGCTAATTTAAACTTCATCGTTCTGTTTGACTAGCATTAAAATATCATATAGATTTTTCTGCAGCGGGTGTCTGTATCACCGGATAATTGGCACTCTCAATACCTGCCATTACTCTCTCTGCCACAATAGAGGTGGTCAGAAAGTTCAGGGGAAAAACATCCCCTTCTGCATCTACTTGATTTCACAACACAGGATGAATGTGAGACATGGATCTAGTTTTAAATAAATTATTAGCACCATGTAATTTCTTGTCATATAATCGAGGGTACATTTCATGTGGAAAAAAAAAAAGTGAGAAAATAATTTGCAAATAGGTTTCAGCATGAAAACATGCAAGAAGAATACCTAAAACAGAACTTTTGGTGATGGAAAATGTTTTATAAAATATGTATGCTTCCCCGTGCTTGCTTGCTTGCTTGCTTGCTTTTCTTTCTTCTTTCTGTTTTTAAGGGAAGAAGTCACTTATGTTGCAGGTGATGTCCCTGTCCACCTCTTTGTGGGTGGGGCCTCCACACTGTGTTCATTTCAGTTTCACTTTGCTGTTTGAGAATCAGAAATACCCAGCAGGAAGGTCTGGGTTCATCTGGGCCGGTTGTCCTGTCCAAAGCTAACTCCCTTCTAGGGCTTCCCAGACATCTGGTCCCTCTGTCTCTGGTTGCAGAGTTCTACGGTCAGGCCACCCACACACTTACCAGGAAAGCATCAAGACCACCTCAGTGTGGGGTCTCCGGTAGGACTTGAGTCCTAGATCTGCCACGTAGCTGTTGTGTGACCGTGAGCGAGTCCTTAACCTCCTGGGAGGGTGTGTGGGATTGCAAAGGCCTAGCGGAGTGCCTGGAATGCAGTAAGTCCTCAATAAACATTCTGTCCGTCCTGCACATGGCACCATCCATTTCCTACCTGGCAGATGATTCCTTCTTCCCCCATCAGTCTGAGGATGAGCTAAAAGCTGCCCCCAGGGCACTTCTACCCACTGATTGTTGTTTTTATCTTTGGGGACCACCTAAAGCAAGGCTGTGCTCCTGCTTCTGCCATATGATGAGGATTGTCAGGCAAACATCATGTTCCCTTGACTCTTCTCATCTCACAGAGCCTCCCCAGTGGTAACTGAGCATTCTGGATGACACAGATTGTTTCAGGTATCACCAGAAATGAGCCAGAAAACCATATTTAGAAGTTCACTGTGCATGTACAATGGGAATGGATTGGTGGGCAGGCTACAGAGATAGATTCTATATGTCTACAAGTCTATATGTCTGACTTCAGAGGCCCAGTTGAGGAGGTTGGGTAGAAGCTTCTAGTTGCAAGAATGATCTGATTCTTTATCCTAATGCATTTCTCTTGAGTCTGTAACAGCTTTATCCTCCAAGCATTTGCTGCTAATGAATTATGCAACATACCTAAAAACAAACAACTAAGATATACAGTGACTTCTTTAAGTGGTTTAATAAATACAGTATTAGCCAAATGTTGATAAATAAAGGACTCGTTTTTGGTCTTATCTCAAGAAAGGAAGAATCATCCGGAAGGAGTAACAGTGATCAAAAGATTGGGACAGAGCTATCATTCGGAAGCTTCTCAGGGACAGACGAGGGTCCTCTAAGTTCCCCTCCCTGGGGATTTTGTGAATGTACTTGACGGTTTTGCCTCACCCAGATCTTTCTTGTCTTCTCCAGTCCCACTGCTTATGACCCCTTTTTCTCAGAGCCTTATCAGGTCGTCTCTCCTGGATGAGCAGAATGGCTAGTCTCTCTGCATGTGGGCTCGGCTGCTCCTGATCCACAGAGCTCCAGGATCATTTCAAGCCCAAGTTTATCACTCCTATTTAAAATTCCCCGGTGAGTGCAGATGGCTTCACAAATAAAACACATCTTCCCCATCTTGCACTCCATACCCCTCACCATCTGATTGCCCCTGATCCTCCTGCCCCCCCCCGCCCTCCTTCCACGTGACCACTTTCTCACTGCCGGCCCTGCTGGTTGTCCTTTGCTCCTGTCATTTACTGTCAGTGAAAAGCCTCCTCCCTCCTCTCCATTTGGAAAACCTCTTTTCCTCTACATCTCCTCTGGGAGCTCTCCGTGACCTCTGCAGGTGCAAAAGCTCCCTCTTCCATGCCCCACAGCCCTTGGTACTGGCACTCAGCACATCATATCTTGTGGGTGTTTCTTCTCTCTTTGATTTTGAATGTTCAAGAGGGCAAAGACTGCATTTCATTCATCTTCGTTTCCATCCCTGCTTCTCATCCTGCTGGCTTTTTTTGGGCTGCTAGAAAGCAAAGGATTTACTTGGGAAATTGAGATCAGGTGGCAAAATGGGGATTTCATTATAGAACATGTGTCCTAGTAGGCACGGTATTTGATGCTTGAGGTTCATGTTCTCATTGAACTTGTCCCAAGCCCCTGAGGTGGTAAGTTAACACCGTCCCAAACAGAAAGGTCTGGGGGTGGGGGTGGAAGGGTTGGTAGTGAGAGATGACCCGCTAAGTGTCGCAGAGGGGGTGGGTAGTAACCTTGTTTGAGAACCTTGGAGTCTTAAATTTCCTGCCTTGGTGTCCTCCTGGGTTCTTTCCTTCTCCCTCGCTCCAAGATTCTCTCTTCTTTTTAGAATCTCTCTTCCTTCCAAGCTTACTGTCAGTGACCCTTCTCTTTCTCAGTATTTTTCCCTCTTTTCTCTTTCTTTGCTAATCTTTCTCTCTACTAAATGTTTCCTTAGCCTGCATTCCTTCTCTCATCCCTATTTCCACTTCCCCTTCCTTTCTCTTCAATTCTCTCTGATTTTTCCCAGCCCAGTAAGATTTCTCTAGGAAGCATCTACTGTCAGTGCTTTCTGCTCTTGGCCCAGTCTCCAACTGCTCCCACTTCTTTGGCTGTGGATAAGCCTCTGGTCATTCTACCCCTCCACCTGAGGCCCATTTCCAGCACACGCATGGCCCTCCTGAGGTCCGGGCAGGTGCACAGCTGTCTAGGCTACCCACCAAGGAATTACCTTTGAGCAAAGAGGAGAGCTCAGAGGGTTGACTGGACCATCTCTCCATCTGATAGTTCATGTACACTAACACATATATTTGAATGTATAGTATGCTAATATACTCTGTGTAATTGTTATAATCTCATAGGTATTATTTCACTGACTCCTAAAACAATTCTTTTTAAAAAAGCAGCAAAAGAATTGAGTCTTTTCAATTGAGAACTGCCTCTTTCAGCCTTTGAAATGCAGTCTGTTCATGAGAGTGACCTACTACTTGCTTAGGGATACTTCTTCCTAAGCAAGTATTCATTGATTTCCCAAATGACCCGTACTTCTTTGGCTTAAAGTTCTAGATTTAGTGTCCAATGATTGAAATATCTACTTGACTCAGCTTAACTGTCCTTCTTGGGTAAAGCCATGTGTTGTGAGGTCCTTTTATTCATCCCATCAGAACTCCACTCTTGGAGGCTGCTCCATGGCTCACTAGCTGCATTCCTAGTGACCCAGTTATACACGGAATGCTTTCCATTTAGACAGCTTTCCTAACTGCCACTTTCTTGTGTTTCTTACATTGCCGTGGTGAACACATGGTCCTTCCTTTTCTCTTCAGAAAAGAAGCGTACAGGCTCTAGTGCCCTGCAGACAATCAGCACTCTTAAGTAAAACCAGAAGCCCGTTCACCAGCTAGGATCTGTCTTCATTATAGGGTCTAGGTCCCTAGCAGCCGGTATCTGGTATTAATAATGGCCCTAGGCTAGTGTGGGTTCTAGTCTAAGCTTCACCTCTAACTCAGTGGAACTTGGGCATTATTTCACCTCTACAGATTTCAGTATTTTCATCTGTAGCATTAGAATAATTATATCTGCCTTGATTAATTCCCAGGGTAATTGTGAAGATCCTAAGATATGTGAATATATTTCAAAAAATTATAAAGTAACATACAAATGCATGATGTTCATATTATTAAATTTAATGCTAATCAAAGTAATTGGCTAAGAACTAAAATGATACAGAGAAATGAACCATTTTAATTAGTGGTCAGATGTTAACACTGCCAGCTAATACTTAAAGTTCTGATTTTTTGTGAAAATAGTTTGGATGTACTGGCTGATACTGAGCCAGTATTCAGATTTTAGCAGAAATAACTTGATAGATATTCAAGAAAAATGAAATCAGGATGTGTATCTTTTGTGTTGTTTCCTTACCAGCCAGGTAAATAAATAGGCCCACTTACCTACAATCACACATATTCTCTTTGTCATACACACACACACACACACACACACACACACACACACACACACACGATAAAATATTACCCAATTAAGATATAACAGAGAAGCTTCCCCTCCCCCCTCTGCCCTAGCTAAGGTTGGGAAGGAACTTACCAAATTCCTATCATGTGCCAGTGGTGGGTTGAGTGCATGAAACATGTTGTATCATTCAGTTTATTCAACTCTACTGTTATATAGGCATTACTGCACTCATTTTACAGATGAAGAAATTGAGACTCGAAAACACGTGACTGATTCTAGTCACACTATCAACAGAAGATAGAACTAGGATTCATATCCATGATTATGTTTCTAAAGTCTTTGGACTTATCACCACCCCGTTGTTTCCCAAATGCCCATCTTGTACTGGTTTCTACCTGTCTACCTTAGAAGACCCTTGGGGCAGGGCAAAAAGAAAGGCTCCTGAGATCTACACTTGGAAATTCTAGGTTGCTAGTATTGGGCTGAGTTCTTTAAATTTCTGTACTTAACAAACATCCCAGGAAATTTGAGGGGCACTCAGGTTTAGCCCCATCTGACACTGTGGAATCCAATATGCTGTACAAGAAAGCATCAAAAGTGCTGGTAACTTCTGGAAAGAGTAAGAAATAGGTGAGACCCTCTGAGAAATGAGACAGGCAGCTGCACAGACAGATAGACAGACACATTTTACTTTCTCTACTCAGACACGTAAGCTCCACTTAACATTCTAATCTGACCAACAGGGAGGGATTTTTGGTTTTTTTTTTTTTTTGCTCATGTACTCCAAGCTCCAAAAACAGTGTCAAATGTAGAACAGATCACAATAGATATTTGCTAAAGGGATGAATGATGTTCATTAGTTTACTTGGTTAAATAAATGGATATGCAAGTAGAGTAGAAAGATAGGTATAAGTCTCTGGTTGTAGGCTTGTTTGTTTCTGTGTAAGATTTTTGAAATGGGTTAATGCCTAGTGCAGATGTTCCAATTCAACAATGTGCGGGTCCTTTTCAGAGCTCTGTAATCCTTCTCCTGAAATTGTTAATGAAAGTTGCAGACACACATACCACAGCTCAGTTCAGAATTGGGCTCTTCAGTCCCTTTGCTTCATTTCCTTCCAAATTCATGAATTCAGGAAGAGCTTGTCAACTCTCGGCATGAGACGACTGTGGCAAAACAAATTTATGAATCCAATCAGAAACGAACAGAAGTGATTCCACTGGTTTGATGAATGTGCCTCAACAAATCCCTGCCTCCCTCTGAAGCTGGGGGCTTGGAGGCAGTTGGAAGAGAGGACATGAGAAATCTATCCGTGATGCACTATGGATCCCGAGTGAATGGGCCTGGAGGTGGGGAAGGCAGCAGGCTGTATCCATCAGCATCGCCAACAGCTGTCCTCCCTTCCAGCCATTCCACCGAGGCCCACTGACCATAGTCTGTCACTAGATCTTGTGCTCAGGTGTTCCACTTGAACAGAGGTTCATACCACTAGTGTCAGGGTGAGCCCCAGCATTACAGGGGAAAGTGCATCTGAGACAGAGGAAGGGTATAGGGCAAGGCTAGCAAACTCCCCCCGTGATGGCCACCACGTTACTAAAGGGGCCAGCATCCCAGAGGACAGACTTCTGTAGTTTCCGTGACCTTATTCCCACCCCCAGGTCCCCGAGGATCAGAAGTGTGCTGAACCTGAGTTCATTTTATCCCACCTCAAGCATGCAGATTTTCCCACGCCTGGCTGCTGCCTTCAGCCACAACCAGGTTCCGGAAATCATCATCTCAGCCTACATATCGGGTCCTTCCCGTGCAACCAGGTTCTGTGCTGAGCATTGTAAGGCAGGATATCTTTGAATCCTCATGATTAGATAGGAACCAGAACCCCCTGTATTTCACAAAGGGAGAAACTAATGTTTAACGAAGTGAAATAAGTCTCTGGACTATACAGCTGGCAAGACGGGGAGTGGAGATTCTGTCTGCCGTAGAACCTGAGCCCCTGCTCACCACGCATTGCCATTCTCTGACCTTGCACAACTGTGGGAGCATCCTATCCCCACCCCCAGCCGTTCACATTTGGCCTTTCACCTCCTCTTCCCAACTGCCAGCCCCTCTGATCTCAACATGAACACTCAAATGACTCTTACTAGTTAGTCTTAGAGTCTTTGGCCTGAAATTCAATTTGCCTAAGCCTGGTACTTTGTACTTTGTCTACACTTATGAGTTCCCTTAACTGCCATAGGCTTCTGGTCCTGTGGTTCAAAGTTAAAAGAGTTTTTCATGCAGCCCTTGGTGTTTCTGCATAATAGGAAAGCAAAGGGGAGGCAAGCAGAGAACCCTTTGATGCTGCTGCTTTGGACACGGGTTGCGGGGGGAGTTCCAGCATCTCTAGAAGTGAGGTGATGGGATCTCTGAGAAATGCGCAGCTCCAAGGAGAATTCCAAGAAACAGTTGCAGAGTCCGAATCCCTACCTGACTGCTGTGTGGCCTGGGAAAATTACTTAACTTCTTGTTACTGTGACACCCCATTTGCCAAATGAGGAAAATCGTTCTTCCAAGACAGAACACAGGGTTCAATAGGGATGAAGTGTGTCTGGTTCATGGCCCATTGCCCGGCACAGAGAGAGCTCACCAGCATTCGTTCCCTTAAACCCATGTTGTAAAAGGAATTGTTTCTAGAGAGCTCCACTATGGAGTCATCTCAGTAAACACGAGGTTGGGTCTTCTCTGCTAGACTGATCCTGCTGCCTCAGATCCTAACTCTAAAGAGAACCCTTCCCACCCTTCCCCTGAGCTCAGGTGTGCCAACAGCATGGAGTTTAATGATCTTTGGCCAAACTTTTGTTAAGGAACATGGAGCCTTCTTTCTGTGAGCACTTGAGAGCTACATCCTGTGGCCCTCAGAAGGAAGGCACTTTCCAGAAGTTGGCTTAGTGCTGTGGAAGCCAGGTTATGGCCTCACGGATATCTGCCGGCTCTTGCTCTGGCTCACTTTCGTGATCTGCACAGATTTCTGGCTTTCTGGCTCAGAATGGGTGGGAGACCCAGCATAGTGAAACTGACGAAGTTTCCCAAGCATGAGAGCTCTCAGCCAGGTCCAGCGAGAAGAAGAACAGTCAGGAAGAGGGCCTGCTAGGTGCCAGGTTCTGCACTCCCCACAGCCTACGTTATAGCCCAAAGCTCCAACCAGAGTGCTGTGTGGTGGGTGTTGTTTTCAGTTTTGACTGAAGTAAAAACTCAGAGACCTTAAGTGACATGCTGAAGGTCACACAGGTTTTGAGTGTAGATCTGTCAGAAAGTGAGGCCCTGCTTTCTCTTCTGCCATGCTGCCCCACATGAGGAGGGATGACAGGGAAGTGAAGGGACAGAGAAGAAGGGGGCAGTGGCCTCTGATTCCAGGGAAGAGAGCATGCAGCAGCCTGAGAGCTGAGGCTCTGAAAGTCAGACTCTGGTCTTAGGTGCCCCTTTGTGATGGCTGAAAGGTTTTGTTTTCTTCTGCCAATATTTCTGGAAATCAATTGTCAGGTGAGACTTGGACACCTGGTCTCCTCTGCCTGGAACCGGGGAAGGTCATCTCATAATTAACTTTGTGACACAATTCATTGGAATGAGAAGGGTATTCTTCAATTGTTTTGTGGTGCAGAACAAACGCCTCATTAATCAGAAACACATCAACCTGAGCCCAACCACTAATAATGTGAGGGAGAATAATGAGTTGGCATCACCTGGGACATAACCGCTGCCACACACTCATTCTTCAGAGGAGCCCACAGTGCTTGGATTTGCAAGATGCACAGTCACAGGAGGGGTGAGGAGCAAGACTGGGTGAGATAAGTGAGGAAGACCCAGAGAGAGGAAGAGCGGCCTTAGTAGCCCTTCTTGAAAGATGTTGGGAAGGAATGTGAAGACACGGAATTTCAGCAATTGTGATCCTGGGACTAAGACCTAGAGTCAAGAACCAGATGGGCTTGTGGTATGGGGCAAGCGTCCAGAAGCAAAAAAGCTACCTCATGGAGCCACACAGTCATGGGCTCTTGGTTCCCAGCATAGCTTCCCTGGGCCCATTCAGACAAGAACGCAGAGATAGAGATGAGACCTCTAGCTCGTTCTGGTTGAAAATCCCACAAGCTGTTACTTCATTTGTTCCTTTGTCCATTCATTTATTCACTGATCTCCTCATCCATCACAGTGGATATCATTTTGGACAGTCTTGACTTTGGACAGACATCAGATGAATGTGGTCACCCTGGTTATCGCATACCGATCAAAAGTTTGGCTGACTGTTGGGTCATCATAGACCTCTCATGTGTTGACTTATATGAGAGTATGTCATCCCAATATCCAAATTAAACCCAGTTTTAGCTACTTTTGATTTATAAAACTAAAAATACATTATTATGTAATTGGTACACTTTGCTTGCAACCTAAAATTTTGAGACATGAAATTTTGTGGGGATTGGTGAGAGTAAGAGGTCCTCCATGATTAAAAAAAATCAGCATCTTCTGAATCAGAGTAATCTTTCATTCTAAACATGGCAATGCCAGAGCCTTCTGAGGGGGGAGGGGTTGCCTAAAAGCAATACAGCTGTTCTGAGACCAAGAAGGAATTGGAACTTAGAGAGTCCTGACTTCTGGTTCTATAAACTTTCCATTACATCCTATCATGGAAGCTTCTGGTGCTGAAAACATAGGTGATCCTTGTGGTCATGACTGGAG
The DNA here is from genome assembly GCA_004023965.1 of Spilogale gracilis. Classification (NCBI taxonomy): domain Eukaryota; kingdom Metazoa; phylum Chordata; class Mammalia; order Carnivora; family Mephitidae; genus Spilogale; species Spilogale gracilis. The sequence continues at coordinate 36,600 of PITA01011455.1, read as the reverse complement.
ACAGGCCAGCCATCCTAAGCAAAGTATACCCAGCTCCTTGTTGGGGTCCCTCTGTGCCTGCTGGCTGCATAGGAAGCTGCTCTACACTTCTGTACCCCTCGATCTTTGCAGCCTTCCTCACCTTCTTTCCAGGCCTTCCCAGAAAGAAGCCATCCTTCCCTCTGCCTCAGAACTCAGTTTACAGTCGGGTGAGGGCCCCTTGAAACATGGGACTCTCAGGAAAGGACTTGGGGACTTTGACAGAAAAGGTTTAAAGGCTGACAAGAAGATCTCAGAGAGAGAGTGGAATAGTTCAGAGTCAGCGGAGAGAACCCTTCAACTGAATAGTGACTTACGATCTGAGTTAGGGATTCTTTTTCTGAGCAGATAGTGTCTGTTACTTTGGTAACTATTTCACTATATAGGTACAAATACACCTGCTGCTTTTAATATATTGAGTAAAGGATGTTAGGATATCAAAAATAATTTTTATTTTTAAAGATGCAAAAAAAATTTTTGTATTTTAATCCAAAGATCTAACATGCAGTGAGATTTCAGCCTCCGAATATCACACAGGGGTCAGAAGTTGGGAAGGGACTATTTTGTTGTTGTTTTTGAAGAGATAGGTTAGGTTCAAGCAAATAGGTTTAAGTTTTGTCTTCACCCAAGATGGGACTCTTCTTGGAGGGAAAAGGGATGAATGCTGACTTCATATTTAGCACCATATTAGGACCAAGTCTTCCTTTGAGAGAAGAGCTAATTGGAGGAAAGGTCCTGGAATGGGACCAAATCCAGTCTTTACTCTGCAGTCCTCAACTCTTGAGCATTCTTTCCTGCTTAGACTCTTACTTCTGCGGTGTTATTTAAATAATTGAGTTTGTGCGTGTGCCTGTTGTTTTATGTGTGCGTTTGTGTGAGTATGTATGTTCCTGATGCTTTCCAACCGCCCACTTCTCTTCCTTGAAGACCCTAGGGCTGTTCCATACTTTTTTCCCCAACCCCAATTAAAATCTTTCAATTTCCAGCCATCTCCCTTAATATACAGGCTCCTTGAAAATGTTTTTTTTTTTTTTTCCATAGTCTGTTTCCTGCCTATCGCTGGTCTCTCACTTATCACTGCCTATGGTCTCCTTGAAATCTGTGTCCACTACTTAGAACACACTCTTTATCTCTTGCATCTAGGCTTTTTCACATATAAGACAGGTTTATAGATGAGGAAACCAAGACTCCCAGAGGCAACGTAATTTACCTAAGGTCACGTGATTATTAGGAGGAAGCCAGAACTGTACTTTGGGCAGCCTGGTTTCTTCCTTTGGAGTCTTATACGATCATTTAAGTGTGCAGGGCAGAGGAACTTCAATAGCCAGACTCTCGTCCATTATGATAAAGCTCTCCCCAGTTGCTTGTTGTGCCCACCATTTTTTTGTCCTGTTAGCCAGTGAACTGGAATCAACCGCAGCTCTAGAGGCCCCAGTGCTGACGATGACAGGCTCACTGGTGCCACCTGGTGTTGAGTGTGCCTCAGGGCAGGGGCAAAGGGTTTCCTTGTGCCCCATTCACGTGCAAGGGTACCCACCTCCTCTCACCTCCCTCCTACTCCTCCTTTTTACCTTCTACCTCTTCTCTTCCATCTTCTTCCATCTTTGTTTTCATTTTCCTCCTCTTTCTTCTCTATGTTCCTTCCTCTTTCTTTCTTTCTGCCCTCCTTTTTAAACATTTTCTTTTTTCTTTTCCTCTTAGTCCCTTGCAGGACAGTGTTTTTTATTCTGACTTTCATTGGCCCCTGGCCTCTCACAGGTTATAACAGGAAATCAGCAGCCCCCCCTTTCCTCTGTGCCTCACTTCCCCAGCCCCCCACACCTTGTCTGGTCTCCTGTAGGAGGAGGCCTGAGGATCTGAAGTGGGGATTTGTTAGTCAGAGTCCATGAGCACTTGAGCAAGTCTTTGGCACTGAGAGCCTTTTCTGTCTCCTCTTCTGGTAGGGATAACTCAAACTACTTGGCTGCACTGAGGTGAGGCTGACAAGATAGACTCCATAGTGCTTGGCTCAGGTACAACATGTCCTCAAACCAGGGTGCCTGCCACACCTGCCATTCCTGCAGAGACCCTGTGCCCTGTTCCCCGGGATCACCACAACTGCACCCCTTACTGCCGTCATGCCCTACACAGAATTCTGGTCCCTGCCTTTGTGCCCTAGCTCACCTCCCTCCTGCTCATTTGTCACCACCACTAGCCAGCTCCTGTGGAAGCTCAACGGGAGGCTCTCCATGGTGTCACCTGCACATCTGCGTCCCCTCCAACTTCCTTGTCTCCACTCTGTGCCTGTGGCGAAGGCTTTTCTAGAGCCGGTTAAGTGCAACAGACGGAGCATTTTCTTTGTAAATCCTCAATCAGTACTTGATTTATTGATTTCCTGAAGCTCTCCAGAGTTCTAGCTTAGTTCTAGGACTAGGGGAGTAGAAGCTAGAAGGCCTCTGAGCCAGGTCGACGCCCCTCAGTGTTTTCCTGTAGAGAGGCGGCTCCATGCGAGAAAGCCTTATGGGATCAGACAGAATCGGCTTCCCAATTCTGCTACTTCCTGGCTATGTGACCCCAGGCTTATTACTTAACTTCTTTGATCCTCAGTGCTTTTCTCTGTTAGATGGGAATATTAAGAGGATCTACTTCACCAGGTTGTTGTGAGGATTAAGATAGATAATAGTCATTCGGTTCTAAAAATTAGCAATACATTCTTTAAGCTCCACTGTCTCTGTTTGTTTCCAGATGGTCCGTCTGTCACGCTTCCCTTGCTCAGAGTATAGACCGTGGTCTGTCAGGTACATGGGAGAATGGAGGAGTCCATAAGTACGGGCTGGCTCAAGAGGACAAAGGTATATTCAAAGGGCAGCGACCTTTCAGTCCAGCCATTTAGAGGCAGCCTTGCTGCTCTCTGGTGCCAGGGACACTTTGACCTGGCCCCTTCCTCCTCATTTTCCCTTATCAAATTACGGGCAGGATGGATGCCATCCCTGCACATAGGTTCCAACCTCACCCTTGAGCATAGCCCATGTCAAAGTGCCATTACCTGCATCTCCACTTTCGAGCTAAAAGGGTGGGGTGGGGAGGGGCCCCCCATACCACCAAGTGATTCTCTGATGTCAGCTGAGTGTCTACGGTTCAAGTCACTTTTGACACTATCCGCCCAGAGATAGAGTTAGGTTAGATGGCCCAGGGGGAGGGCTCAGTCCCACAAGACTGCCCCTCAGTTCAGACACTATTCACAAGTCCAGATCGCCACCTGCTTTTCTGACCAACTGGCTATAAATCACACATTCCCATGAGCCCCTCTTTGGGTTCAATTAATTTGCTAGAATGGCTCACAGAACTCAGGAAACGTGTTTACGCACTAGATTACCAGTTTATTACGAAGGACATGAAAGGGACACAGGGCAAGCATCTGAAGAGACCAGCTCCTGACCTTCTGGAGTTTGGGGCTCAACAGCGTGGCATGAGGAAGTATTCTGATTCCTCAATGTGGAAACTCTCCAACCCCCTTTGTGGGGGTTTTATGGAGATTTTACTACAGGGGCATGCTTGATTAAATCATTGATGGCGATTGCTTCAACCTTCAGCCTTTCTCCCTTCCTGGAAATCTGGGGTTGAGACTGAAAGTTCTTACCCTCTAATTATGGCTGGTTCTCCTGGCAACCAGCCCCCATCCTTAGGTACCTTCCAAAAGTCACATCATTTTTTTTTTTTTTTCAAAAGTCACATCATTAACATAAACCCAGTTGTGGTGCAAACGGGCTTGCTATGAGTAACAAGACACCCATTTTACCTTTATGGCTCTGAATTTTTTTTTTAGGCACTGAGGACAAAGGGCCTCAGTGCCTAAGGCATAAAAGATACCCCCATTGGTCTTATTACTCAGGAAATTCTAAGGGTTTTTGGAACTGTGAGCCTGGAGCTGTGAAGACCAAATGTAGACAAGAAATATATATATTTGATCATTTAGATCATTTAGGTCATTTAAATCATTGGGTCATTTAAATGACCAAATATATGTATTTCTTATAAATCATAATATCATCAGTTGGGTAGTCTCCAGGGAAGACTGCAGAGTAGTAGGAGGACTGTAAGTTCACCTTGCTCTGGGGATAAATCGAGATAACTCTTCGTATCAGCGTAAAGAACCCAGAAAATGACCCAAAGACTGGCAGAGCAAACTCCACAACCTAATGTAGGGAAGAGGCCACATGAAGGAGGGTAGGAAAGGTGGAGACACGGTGGGGATCTAAACCCTGGTCTCTGGAAGGAGGGAGCCACGGGCACAGGGTGGGGACAGGAACCGACTGTGACACTGGGGAACCTGCACGGGGAGACGAGACCCCATCATATGTGGTATTATGAAGCATAGTACCACACATGCCAAGGAAAACAGTGCTGAGACCGGACGGGCCTGCTGTGGAGGCTGAGTGGGTGCCGAGCTGCTCTGGGATGGGGCGGCACAGAATGCGAGCCAAAATGCCAGTTGGAGTCGAAGCAGGAGTGGCTGCCTCAGAGGAAGGCAGGCGAGAGCCAGCCAACACTGGGAAAAGCGTGTGGAGTGGCTGAGACCCCAGTGGGAAGGAGGTAGAGCCTCAGAAGCTTGCTTCAACTTTTGGGGGGCCCCAAATCACAATTCAAGGTTTTTTAATCATTTTGCCCAATGAGAGGGAAAAGGGAATTCTTAATTGAATGCCTCCTGTGTGCTTCACACATTCATATATATATTTTTTCACTTAATGCTCAATAAAAGTGTTGTGAGGTAGCCTCACTTCAGGGGGCTCTGCCTTCATCTCCTACCCTCTGCTTTGTGCCACCACACTGGCCTCCGTTCTGTGGTCAGACTTCACTACACACTTCAGTCTCAATCTCACTCCCACCCCAGGGCCTTGGCACTTGCTATTCCTCTGTGTGGATGCTTTACCCTAGATGTCAGCATGGCTGGCCCTCTTTTTCCTTCGGGTCTGTACTCACATAAACCATCTTCTGAGAGCAGCCCAAACTGCTCTCCACAGCACTCCAGATCCCCTTCTCCATTCTTCTTCCCTCCTCAGAAGTTATGGCTATGTATATGTATACACACACATACCGACACACACACACACACACCACACACTTGTTCTACATTTTATATATATATATATATATATATGAACTCTGTATATATAATATATATTTTTGTTTCTTTATGATGTTTTTTATATTTTGTCATCCTCCACTAGAACTTAAGACCCTTGGAGGAAGATCAGAATTATGGGCTGGCACTTAGAGCAAACTCTCTATAAATGTTGAAGAATGAATGGAAGGATGGGGATTACTTTTGTCATTTCACCATTGAGGAACTGAAGGCCCAGAGAGGTGAAATCCTGTAGCACGTGGTCATCCAGCCAGTGGGTGCCTGAGCCAGGATCCAAGGCCAGCCTGCCCAGCCTCAGAGCTGCTGTGGTGCACCCCATACCTGTCTTACCCAGGGCAGTGACAGGGATGTGACAGCGAGGGTGTGGGGCTACATCGGGCTGAAGTTACATACAAAGTTGTATACAATATGAGAAGTTTCCATAAGACAAGGTTAAAAAACTAGAAATCAGTGCTTAGCACGTATTCTTACCATCAGGTTGGGAGGAAAATCTGGGGCCGCTAAAGGCAGAGTTTTCAAACCAAAAGCCAGAAATGACCAGATATGATGGTCACTTGCTCCCACTTCATCCTCCCCGTGAGTTAAATATTATCAGTCAGCGTCATTTTATAGGTGGGTGATGACAACTTTTCCACGACCATACAGTCTGGGTCCTGAGCCCCTTCGTCTAACCTCTTCTCCTTCCCCTCCCTGCCTTTTCCCCGGTGCCTGAAACTGCTGACTTGGGGGAATAGTGTTCAAGCCACCCCTGCCCCCCACCCGGTAAAGGCCAACCCTCTTCTCTGTCACAAGCCCACCCCCCAGACAGGGCACAGGCTGACATCCTGGCTCCGGGCTCCGAGCGTGCTACTAGCCTCTGCTAGCCTGGGTCCCCACCGGGCCAACCGCTTATTTTCTCCAGATGCAGGGAGGTATGGGGAATTCCCACAGCAGGAAATGGAGGTGTTTAATCCTGCAAAAAGTCACAGGAATCCTCCTGTGAATTCCTCCCACTTAGGAGTGTGCAGAGGAGCTGGAATCATTGCCATGTATCTGGTTTGGTGGAGGAACAACAGGTGACAAGGTAGTGCTTGACCTTGACCCTGGGGACCTGGAGAAGGTGTCCCTGGTCCACTGTGAAAAATGACCTCTGCCAGGGTGCTGGTAAGTGAGCACTTAGAACCATTTGGTTAGGGGGCTTCTGAATGGATCAGCTGGTTAAGCATATGACTCTTGATCTTGGCTCAGGTCTTGATCTGAGTCATGGGTTCGGGCCCCATGTTGGACTCCATGCTGGGTGTGGAGCCTACTGCAAAATAAAAAAAGAATCATCATTTGACTAGGGCTGGATGGAAGTCTGTTTGTTCTGACTGAAGAAAGTGTTTGCGAAACTAACAAGAAATATAAACAAGAACTGGAGGGAAACTCTAATGTGCTTGATATGCTAATTACAAATTATGCTCATCTTTTTGTGTTAAAGCAAGTCCCCTCAGGAATTTATGTTAGCTAGTTGCTATGAGTACTTGAAACATATTAGATGGGATTTCTTTAAAAAATGTTATAATTTAGGAAAGTGTTACCATCTATTTACTCCTTCATCCATTATTCAATCAATATTTACTGAACTTTTACTCTGTGACAGGGGTTGTGCAGTATCGGGTGAGGGGGGTGGGCAGTAGGGAATGAAAAGGAGGAGAAGCCCCTCCCCTCAGAAACTTGCGTTCTGGCAAAGGCAAGGCTGTTCCATTTGAACCGGGATGGTGCCAACTGCCATAACTTCAGAAGCAAAGTGAGGACATCTCAGAAACCACATTAAAGGAAGGTCAGTGTCCAGGCCCAGCCAGGCTGCAGGATTTAGGGCTCTGGGCCACATGTAAGCTACCTGGTAACTGGGTCCTTAGACACCTTACTAGAAATGCCAGAGAGATCTAGGTTCAAAGCCCAGCCCTGCCACTTGGTAGCTTGCTGACATGGATGAGTCACATAACCTCAGGGAGCCTCAGAGGATTTACCTGCAGAGCCGGCATGCTCATTTGAACCTCATAGGACATTATGGATCAATTGAGATCAGGACCTAAAGTCTTACTGCAACACAGAAAACAGCACAAGACGGCCAGGATCTCTGCAGTGTAAGAAACCCTCTAGTACCCTGAGCTTTGGGGTGACTTCCTTTAGCACCTGCACATACGTGCATGCCTAGAAACAACACCTACATAATTGCCTGTTGGGGCATGCACGTGCCTTCACTGCACACGCATATGTGCCCGTGAGCCTGTAGGACCACTGTAAACCTTTTCCCAGGTGTAGACCCGCATATCCACAGGTACATACACTGCATGGTGGTGTTGGGTTTGGGGCTCCTTTAGTCCTCCCCAAAATTCTAAATACAAAGAACCCTGGGACTTTGTAAAGTCACTTTAAGATCCTTTTTCTTGTTTGTTTTTTGGCTTTCCATCTCTCATTTGTCTGTATTGATTTCATTTTGCCCCCATTGTTCATTATCTTTCTCTACTCCATGCTCCCTCCCTCCCCACTCCAGCCCTGCAGGGAGGCATTCCACAGAAGATCCCTCTATCGCAAGAAGTCTAAGGTTCTGAATTTATTGGAACTGGGAAATTTTACTCCTGTTTTTCAAGCTCTGACTTGGGGGTGCCACCTGGGGTTCCCCCTTTCGTGAACTCTAAGACTGAACTGTGTGGTCTGAGGAATTTGTCAGCTTTGTTGTTCCCTGGTTAACTTGGTGACTACTCTCAATGTGTCCCTTCATCCACACCAAGCCTCTGGGCTTCTCCAGAGTACTTGTACCTGAAGGTGGGGAGCAACCTTCTTCAACTCTGCACCTTGCAGAATGGATAGCCCTCAGAACTCCACCCCGAGTATACCCAAACACGGATGGAAATGCTTACATTCGCCTTCAGAGACATAGATGTAGGCTTTCAGGTACCTTTTATATTTCTCTGCTCTTTCTTTCCATGTTCTTTTGTCCCATTCATTCAAGTTCATGTGGTGGAAGGTAGGCCTTTGGTGATGCACCTCTTCTATGTAAGAGTGCAATTCTTAAACAATCCTTTGAGCATCTGAGTGGAGTTCCAGTTCTAAGCTATAGGGTGAAGGTTAGCTGTGGGAGTCAGAGGACAAGAAAGATGCCTTCATCTATTCAGTAACTCGGCAAATATGTATTGAGCACCTGCAAGCAGACCATATGCTAGTTATTGAACTTGGGTGAAAAAGAGACACAACTCCAGACAATGCTTATAATCACATGAGGGATAGGGCTTTGAATATGGCAGCACACTACAAAGTTTTCAAATACAATTGGAATCAGTGCTAAGAAGGGCAAAAGTGAGGTCTGTGGAAGTGTGAACTGGGGAGTCTTGGCCAAGTGAGAGTTGTCATAGGGAGGGAGGGATGTTACTTGAGGCAGTGACATTTTAAACCAAGACTTGAAGGATGAACGAAGTTGGCTAATGCAGGAAGTGAGGAGGACATTCCTGAAAGAGAAAGTAGATTGTGCAAAGACCCGAATTCACTGGGTGTCTAGTTCATCATGGAGGGGACAGAACCCAATGTGGTTTGGGTATGGTGAGCAGGGCAGCGTACTGCAAGGCAGAACCGAGGACAGCCATGGCCCGTGACTCGAGAAGCCCTCACAAGGCACGATGATATCCTTCTGGTTTAACCTGACCCCTCCTGGTGTTGTAGCCACGTCCAGGGCTGAAGTGAGACCCAGATACCCACAGAGCAAAGGACCACTGCTTGGATGTGAAGCTCCATTGGGATAAAAAAGATAAATATTTCACATTGGCTGTTGAACTCATGTACAATTATTTCCCCTCTACATGGCTGTTTTCGGATGACTACTTCAAAGAGCCACGTGAGTATACCAGCTACCAACTTCCCCATCTAGATGTTGAAGTGACCTTTCTTTTAAATTTTTTTTTTCATCATGGTAAGTGTACTTTTTCAGCCCTATCTCCCATTTCACCCACCTATCCTCTAACCATCAGGTTTTTCTCTATAGTTAAAATTCTGTATTTTGGCTTCACTTTCTTTTTTTCCTTTGCTTATTTATTTTGTTTCTTAATTGCCATGTATGAGTGACAGCATGTATTTGTCTTTGACTAACTTATTTTGCTTAGCATTATACTCTCTAGCTCTGTTCAAGTTGTTGCAAATGGGAAGATTTCATTCTTATTTATGGCTGAATAACATTACATTATATATATATACCACCTCTCCTTTATCCACTCATCTATCAGTGGACATTTGGGCTCTTTCTATAATTTGGTTATTATAAATAAGGCTGCAATAAATATAGGGGTAACATGCATCTCTTTGAATTAGTATTTATTTTATTTTTTGGTAAATACCCAGTAGTGCAATTACTGGATCAAAGAGTGTTCTATTTTTAATTTTTTGAGGAATCTACATACTGTAGGGGGTACCAGTTTGCATTCCCACCAACAGTGCACTAGGGTTCCTTTTTCTCCACATCCTTGCCAACACTTGTTGTTTCTTGTTTTTTTGACTTTAGCCTTTCCGGCAAGTGTAAGATGATATCTCATTGTGGTTTTGATTGGCATTTCCCTGATGATGAGTGATGTTGGTCATCTTTTCATGTGTCTGTTGGCCATTTGGATGTCTTCTTTGGAGAAATGTCTCTTAATACCTTCTTCCCACTTTTAATTAGATTATTTGTTTTTCAGGGCATTGAGTTCTATCAGTTCTTTGTGTATTTTGGATACTATCCCTTTATTGGATATGACATTTGCAAATACCTTTTACCATTCAGTAGGGTGCCTTTTAGTTTTGTTAATTGTTTCCTTCACTGTGAAGAGACTTTATATTTTGATGTAGTCCCAATAATTTGTTTTTCTTTTATTTCCTTTGCCTTAGGAGATATATCTAGAAAAATGCTACTATGGCTAATGTCAGAGATTACTGCCTGTGCTCTCTTCAAGGATTGGTATGGCTTCAAGTCTCACATTTAGATCTTTTTTTATGTAATTATTTATTTATTTTATTTATTTATTTATTTTTGTTTTATATATATATTTTTTTATTTTATTTTTTCATTGTTCCAAGATTCATTGTTTATGCCCCACACTGAGTGCTCCATGCAATACACGCCCTCAGTACCTACCACCAAGTTTGCCCATCCCCCTACCCCCTCCCCTCCAAGTCCCTCAGTTTGTTTCTGAGTCCAAAGTCTCTCATGTTTCATCTCCCTCCTCGATTTACCCCACTTCCCATTTCCTTTCCTTCTCCTACTGTCCTCTATATTACTCCTTATGCTCCACAAGTAAGTGAAACCATATGATACATGTCTTTCTCTGCTTGCCTTATTTCACTCAGCACAATCTCCTCCAATCCAGTCCATGTTGCTATAAAAGTTGGGTATTCATCCTTTCTGATGGAGGCGTAATATTCCATTGTATATATGGACCATATCTTCTTTATCCATTCCTCTGTTAAAGGGCACCTAGGCTCTTTCCACAGTTTGGCGATTGTGGCCATTGCTGCTATGAAAATTGGGGAACATATGGCCCTTCTTTTCACTACATCTGTATCTTTGAGGTAAATACTCAGTAGTGCAATTGCAGGGTCATATGGTAGCTCTATTTTTAATTTTTTAAGGAATCTCCACACTGTTTTCCAAAGCGGTTGCACCAACTTACATTCCCACCAACAATGTAGGCAGGTTTCCCTTTCTCCACAGCCTCTCCAACACTTATTATTTCCTGTCCTGTTAATTTTGGCCATTCTGACTGGTGTAAGGTGGTATCTCGATGTGGTTTTGTTGAATTTCCCTGATAGCTAGTGATGGTGAACATTTTTTTATCTGTGTGTATAGTCAAATCATCTTTGACAAAGCAGGAAAAAATATCCCGTGAAAAAAAGACAGTCTCTTCAATAAATGGTGCTGGGAAAATTGGACAGCTATGTATAGAAGAATGAAACTAGACCATTCTCTTATGCCACACACAAAGATAAACTCGAAATGGATGAAAAACCTCAACGTGAGACAGGAATATATCAAAATCTTAGAGGAGAACATAGGCAGTAACCTCTTTGACATCGGCCACAGCAACTTCTTTCAAGACACATTTCCAAAGGCAAAGGAGACAAAAGCGAAAATGAACTTTTGGGACTTCATCAAAATAAAAAGCTTCTGTACAGCAAAGGAAGCAGTCAACAAAACAAAGAGGCAACCCACGGAATGGGAGAGGATATTTGCAAATGACACTACAGACAAAGGGCTGATACCCAAAATCTATAAAGAATTCCTCAAACTCAACAACCAAAATAAAGATGATCACATCAAAAAATGGGCAGGAGACATGAAGAGGCACTTCTCCATAGAAGATCTACAAATGGTTATCACATTTAGGTCTTTAATCCATTTTGAGTTTGTTTTCATCTATGATGTGAGATATTGGTCCAGTTTCATTCTTTTGCATGTTGTTTTCCAGTTTTCCCAACTCAAATGATTTGTTGAAGAGACTATCTTTTTTTCCCATTGGATGTTCATTTTTCCTTTGTTCAAGATTAATTCTTCATATAATTATGGGTTTATTTCTTAGTTTTCTGTCCTATTCTATTGATCTGTATGTCTATTTTTATGTCAGTATCATACTATTTTGATTACTACTGATTTATAATATAAGTTGAAATCTGGAATTGTGATACCAGTTTTGTTTTTCTCTTTCAAGATTTGCTTTGACTATTCGAGGTCTTTGTGATTCCATATAAACTTTTAGAATTGTTTGTTCTAGTTCTGTGAAAATGGCTATTGGTATTTTGATAGGGATTGCATTAAATCTGTAGATTGCTTTAGGCAGAATGGACATTTTAATAATATTTGTTCTTCCAATCCATATGCAACACCTTTCCATTTCTTTGCATCATCTTTAATTTCTTTCATCAATGTTTTATAGCTTTCAAAGTATAGGTCTTTGGTTTAGTTTATGACTAGATATTTTATTGTCTTTGGTGTAATTATAAATGGGAATATTTTCTCAATTTCACTATCTGCTGCTTCATTATTAGTGTATACAGATGCAACAGATTTCTGTATATTGATTTGGGGTCCTGCGACTTTACTGAATATTGGAATTTATCAGTTCCAGTTGTTTTTTGGTGGAGTCTTTGGGTTTTCTATATATAGTATCCTGTCATCTGCAAGTAGTGAGAGTTTTACTTCTTCCTTGCCAATTTAGATGCCTTTTATTTCTTTATGTTGTCTAATTGCTGTGGGCAGAACTTCCAGTACTATGTCAAATAAAAGTGGTGAGAGTGGACATCTTCTGACCTTAGGGGAAAATCTTTGCAGTTTTTCACATTGAGTATGATGTTAGCTGTGGGTTCTTTATATAAGGTCTTAATTATGTTGAGGTGTGTTCCCTCTAGACCTACTTTGCAGAAGGTTTTTATTATGAATGGATATAGCACATTGTTAAATGCTTTTTCTGCATCTATTAGAATGATCATATATTTTTTATCCTTTCTCTTATTGATGTGACATATCATGTTGATAATTTTGTGAATATTGAACCACCCTTGCATCCTGGGAATAAATTCCACTTGATTGTGGTGTATGATTTTTTTAATGTATTATAGGATTTGATTTGCAAATATTTAGTTGAGAATTTTTGCATCTATATTCATGAAAGATAGTTGTGTGGTTCTCTGTTTGAAATGACCTTCTTAGATGGCCTAAGACATTCTTGATCTAAGACATTCCACCACAGGGCAGTAGCACCAAGAAGCCAGACCTTTTGTTTCACAGGGTAGTTTGTATGTTTAATCCCAGTTATATCAGTACAACTGTGAGGCCTTTTAAGTCGTTTTATCTCTGGTCAAGTTGATCTGATTGGCAAAGAAATCTTTAGCCTGATTTATTTTTCAACATTCAACAAACTACAAACATTTGCTAATGAAGGTTTTAGCTACTTGTACATGTGACAAATAATCCTCTAAATTTACATTATCTGTATGATAACAATGATGGAAAACAAGCCTGAAAAGTGGAAACACATTTTCAGGTATTAGCTGCTTTATACAAATCCATGGGTTCTTTGAATGTGACAGGGTTAGGCAAACTGACCTTCCTCATGCAAACGCTGAAGAAACTGACAGTCATGAGAGGCGATAGAACATCTAGCCCACACAGAACCTGGTCATCTTCTCAGGTTCTAAATGCCTAGGCAACTCTTTCCTTCCCAGTAGCAAAACTGAGATCTTTGATACAAGTCAGTGATTGCAAAGGATACCTCAGAGAAAAACCTGACCTATATTTACCCTTCAGCCATCATGCCAAATCTCAGCACCCGTTTGAGGGTCCTCATTTTTAACTGTAAGAACTGATCATCTTTATACAAGAGACCTCAGCTTCTTGGACTGGCTAGGAGAGAGTAACTGAAATTTATGACAAGTCCAAATTACAGATCTGTTCTTTTAAGCAAATGCCATTCGCTTATTCAGATCACAGATCAGAATAGGAATGACACCTGAAAAACTAATTCTGTCACCTCTGCTCCTTTCTTTCATAGGCTCCCCCAGGCTCATTTGAAGGGAGTTTCATAAGGCACAAGCATTTACAAAGATGTGGGCAGGGCTTAGGGAAACCAACAAGAGCTAGTACCATAATCCCAGAGGTGGCAATGATGGGGAGCTCTTATCACACCAGGCTGAAGGGGCAAGGAAGAGGAGTAACCAGATAGGAGTTTGATCTCTGATTGAGGGACTCAGCAAACCTGTGATGTCTCTGCTCAGAAGAAGCTGGGAATAAATATCTTGATCTCATTGTCCTTCTAGTCTCTGATTCCCCTCTCCCCCCAGTACCTTCTGTTGACGAAACCCAACCAGAAGCCAGTAGGCAAGGAAAGAGTACATTGAATATCAGCAGCCTTTGAGAGCATTGGGTAGAGTCAAGAAGAGAAGAAAATGAATCTCACGGTGTGGGAGTAGAGCATGGGTGAACAGAACATCTGGCACAAACTGCTTGCTTCCCTCACTAGACTCCAAAAGCCTTTTCAACGGGAGATGCATTTTTCATTTTGTAGCCTAAGCTCCAGACTCCAGCCCTAACAAATAGAAAGGACTTAATAAATTCAGGGTAAATGAAGGGATGTAGGGATAGTAAATGGATGGATGATTAAGTGACTAAATGAATAACCTAATGACTGAATGAATGATGGATGGTGGGATAACAAAGATTCTACTGGAGTTCTTTAGTTGATCTGCTCTGGTAACTACCTAGGAACAATTTGTAATTAACACATCAAATTCTTCTAAAGGCCTTGAAAGACTTTGTCTCTTCTGCACCTTAAGTAGTCTGCACAGAGCTGGTGTACAGAATGAAATTGCTTCCTTCATAGCAGAGATAAAGCACCTCCCATCTCCTCTTCCAAAGGCCTCAAATTCAGAATTAGGAGAGACATGAATTAATGAATTCTCCATGTAACAAGAAAAACCTCTTTTAATAACTGGGAGTTAAACAGAGTTTGGATCCCTGCTGATCTTATTGGCAAAATTAAATAAAAGTGACATTCTGCTGGCCCAAGCAAATTAGCAGCCAGCCTGTGTAAAGGCTCAGTTAACCCGAGACATTGTGTGATGTATTACCCATTGTTTGACGTACTTTCATAAGAGCAAGACGAAGTGTCCCATCCTTTAGACTCTGGTAATGTGCTTCATTGTTAAATTCAATAGGAAAAGCGATTCATACTGTGGTATGATTGAAAAGAAAATTGAATCCTTTTGATGTTATAAATGTGTCTATTACTGCGTGTGCACACAAATTTTCCATGGAAATTATGGTGAAAGTAGTGATTCTCCTCGAAAAATGCATTAGTGTTGACACGTTCAATTTTATCTGCATCAGAATATAAATACCCTTTAACCATGGTCAAATTGTGCGGAATGTATATGCCGCATCTGCATAAGTCACTTGTCTATCCATCTATCGGGAAAGAAAAAAAAAAATCATGGAGCTCCAAGAGCTATCGTGGTCCTCCATTTGCAGTTTTAAAAATATATATTATTGAAAGTACTGGTGCAGGATTTGTGTGAGGGCCTTTATAATTTAAAAGAACAGTTTCATAAAGCAAAGGTCTGTAATTTCATGTCGTTGTCACACAATGCAAGTTTGAAAGCTTCATCACGCTAGCATTGGCCACCAGGCCATTCATTATTGGGCATGCCCCGAGTGGTCGTGAGACCTTACAAGGAAGTGGGTGATGTCAGGGACGTGCTACTCGGCTTGGCTCTGTGGTTGCAAACCCCTGTGCTTACAAGCCAAGTGAGGACTGTCAAATGCCTCCATTCCCCTGAGACCCACTCCTTCTCTGCTGTGCTCCTCCATCCTGCTCTGTCCTTCTCTAGACGTGACTCTCAAAAGGGCCACTTCTCTCTAGGCTTAACTGTGTCCTTCAGTTAAATGTTGGTTACTGTTGGAACGCATCATGCTCTTCCCTAGATCAGTCAGGACATTTTTAATCAGTAACAGTAGAAAATACAACAAAAAACGGCTTGGGAAAAATGAGAATTGCTTTTCCACCTTCCTCCTCCTCAGTCCCCTCCAAAATCCAGGGGCAAACAAACCTAGCTAGCGATGGATATTGTCATCAGTTCTGGGTTGCTGACTCCTGGCTTCTTCATTGGAGTTGAGTCCATTTGCAAACTCCCTTGGTGGTCCCTTCTCAAACCACTGCACTCTTTGTCCACATCCTTACTCTCCAGATTCAGCAGCACTAAAACCATGAATGTGTCTTTGAGTGACGTTCCTGGACCTGGCTCTCCCTGCCCCACATCAGGTCAGTGCCAACGCCTGAACTGATCCCCGCAGGCAGAGGCACGCAGTGCTCTGCTTCAGTAGGCTGAGGTCACGTCCATCCTCGGAGTTGAAGGTGAAGTTGACTCAACCCATGGTATATGGAATGGGAGTGAGGAAGGGATACTCATGTCAAGAAAAATTGTGTTCCTGATATTGAAAGAAGGGTAAATACACAGCAGAAGGGAGTGGGAGAGACATCTGTTATAACATGTTTATGCAAGCAGCTTCTGCTGCCTGAAAGACTTTCTCTTCCTTGTCACCGTGGTGAATCTTTGCTTATCTTTCAAGATCAAGTTTAAAAAAAAACTTTTACTGAGCCTCTGAAATCCCTATCCGACTTCTTTACTCTCTGAGTACTGAAACATACCTCTGTTATAGAACCTGTAATATTCAGTCCATCTTTTCAACAAGTACTTACTCAACACATATTAAAGTACAAAGCACTATAACACTTACTTCCACTAAGGAGTTGGAATACCAGGCCCTTTGTGCTCACGGCATGGCATGCTAGGAGGGAAACATGAGATCAGGTTAGGGAAGAGGGTGGTGGAAAGGTTGGCAGGGGAATAAAGAAACCAGCAGAAAAAGGTGGCAGAAAGACTGGCTTTTCTAGGAAGGCACTGGCAGCCACTCAGCGTATACCATGAGGCAGAGGCTGTGTAGGTACCTGATTGATTAGTGAGAGAAACACATATGGGTACCTATCTTTGTGGAAGGAATCTGAAGGAGCGAGTTCCAGGCTGAAGAAATAGCCCGTGCAAAGGCCCTGGAGCAGGAGTGTGTTTGACTTATTAACATAACAGCAAAACGATTAGTGTGGCTGAGAGGGGAGGTGGCCCAGGAGGAGGTGACATCAGAAATCTAACAGTGCCAAATCATGGAAGACTTGGGCCTTTACTCTTTAGTCTACCATCCACTGAAGCAGCCCTGATCTGGACAAAAATGCCTATTCAGCCTGTGGAGAAAATGTGGCTAGGATTAGACTCGATCCTGTGTTCTCTCCGAATTTACCACCCAGGGTGGGAACTGCTTCAGTTTCCCTACTAATGACTCTTATTGAGTATCAGCTAGCTTTGCTAAGACTCTGACAACTTTGACAGAGCGATGGGGGAGATGTGGGGCACAGGTGGTGGTGGGGGACCTGAAGGAAGGGTGGTAGAGGGCAGCATGGGGTTTAATTTTCAGGAGCAGGGGCTGTGAGTCAGAGTGCCACATTTGGACCATGGCTCTGCCACTTGCTATCAATGTAGCACTGGGTACTTACTCGTTTTCTTATCTGTGTAATGGGAGCAACAGTACCTGTTCTTAATGCACCTATAAGAGTTCATGTAAGCTGCATGGCAGAGAATAATCCCTTATAATATAATCACTATTACTACTCTGGATGTTTTTTTTGCAAATCCTCTTCACCTGGAGCAGAAAGAGATTTCTTTGTCCTTCCAGGCACTGGCTAGGACCTGTAGCTTCAGAATCATGAAGTTCCTGCATACGAGGACTTCTAGTGTCATCGGTCACCTGAGTTTGGCTGCCTTCTATTACCCTTGTTCCATTCCTTCCTGAGAGCTGACTTGGACCCTATTGGCTTTAAAGCCTATCAGATATACGCCCAGTGTCACTATATACATATTTGGACACAGAACATTTGGCTGATGGCCGCTCCTCTTCACTGAGGAGCAGTTTTAGAATTGTCTTACTTATGCCCACCTTGATTCCATCCTGTCTCATCCCCGTCCCCTTGTGCAAGCTTGGCTGAACCCTTCAGGACTTGTAGGCAAGCCTTGGTAGAATCACACCGCCTGCCTTCCACGTTCTTCCTCATCCAGAAAGCAGTTTCTTCAGGTGCTGCATAGGTAGCAAAACTCTTCCTTAGACTCCCTCTTACAGATGTGGTCTCCCATTCACCTCCAGGACGAAATGGACCCGTACCGTGGCCCTTTCCTAGGGAAAAATCTCCCTTAGGGCCATTTCTCCGCCTCTCTCTCTCCTTTCTGTCTCTCTCCCCATGTGAAAGGCCCCTCCCCTCTTCCCCACATGTCATGTGAGCACTGCCTCGTAAATTGTTCAGAATCCAAGACTGGGTGGGATATTTACCCAGAGCGAATTATGGCTGGATACATTCCTATGTCAACATGTGCCACGCTCATTTCTTATAAAGTAGTTCATTATTCTGTGGGGCATAAATAGTATTACCAGATTGATATGATTAAAGCTAGTGAGTCATTAATTAGCATCTAATTAAAAGAGATGAGTTACATACCCATGTACAGTAGCTACTGTTATGTTTTCATTGAAAAAGAAACGATTAAGTGCACAGCAGTTGTGTTTTCAAAGAAACTACACCAAACCACATGCTCAGTTTCTCCAGGAATGCGGGGACAACGTCTGCCCTGGGGCATTGAAAAGTAAGTTTGCTACTCCCCAAACATGGGGCTGCCAACATACACTAGGGTCTTTCTGGTCACAGGAAGCTGGCTAGTGCTTCACATGATATCCAGAAATACCAACAGGGAAGCCATCAAGGCAGCTTCTGGGGGCAGAGCCCAGGTTCCGATGCTGCGTCTGCTTCTGTTCAGCCTTCTACTTGTCAACTCACACTGCCAAGTGTTCTCGCATTCCTTAGACGTAATGCCTGTCATACCCACACTCCCATTTTGTAAACCGGAAAACTCAACCTCAGACAGGACTCACTCTCGCTGATTTGATAAGACCAGAGAATTTCTGGGGAAGCACTAGGGCGCATTCCATCATCCCAGCCAGCCATTCAGGGCCTCCTGAAAGTCAGTTTTGATGTTTTCATGTAGCGTCCCTCTCCCTATTCCTGACTACATTTTCTTCCTCTAGATGAACTGCCCTGCACCATGTTTCCCCTAATGTCCTACGTCTGCTCACCGCCAGCTGAGAGGAATCTCAGCCTCTCCTTTTGGGCGCACCATGCACTGAACTTTTGGAAGCAGACTAGTTCTAATTTCATTCATATAGCCTTGACTAAGTCATACTCTCGCTGCTCTTCCTCTCAGAAAATTCTTAGTAGATTTGTACAACAGAGCTCAGCCTAGAAGAAGATCCAGCTCTCCGTGATGCTGACATTCCCACATAGGGAGTTAGCTTCATTTTATAGCTTGTTGAAAGTTTATTGTCTCCATTTTTATCATTCACTGCCTTGTTATAAAAGTAATACATAAAAGTGATCTTGAAAGCAGTAGAAAACACAGTAGTGGTTGCTCATATTAGAAGGGACTAGTATTGGAACAGAGGGAGGGCAGTCAGAATGTCAAGGGGGATTTGTATTTTATCAGTACCTATATCTTCTGCATCACTATTACGTTCACAGATAGCTTGTGTAATCAAAACAATAAGTAAATAAAAGCAACACATTCCCAGGACGCCTGGGTGGCTCAGTTAGTTAAGCGACTGCCTTCGGCTCAGGTCATGATCCCGGAGACCTGTCAAATAAATAAAATCTTTAAAAAAAAAAAAAAAAGCAACACATTCCCATTGGAGAAATTCTGTGTATAGAAAGGAGAAGTCATCAACAGAACAAAATATAACTCTCTTGCCTATAGCTAATTATCTATATATTTATGTTTGTTATTTTTATTCTATTTTGTTTTTTGTTAAACACTATATTTGGATGTCATGATAGTATAGAAGACTTGGGAATCTTTTTTTAAAAAATAGTTTAAGGGCGCCTGAGTGGCTCAGGGGTTAAAGCCTCTGCCTTCGGCTCAGGTCATGATCTCAGGGTCCTGGGATCAAAGCCCATATCTGGCTTTCTGCTCCGCAGGGAGCCTGCTTCCTCCTCCCTCTCTGCTTGTCCCTCTGCCTACTTCTGATCTCTCTCTCTGTGTCAAATAAATAAATAAAATCTTAAAAAAAAATAGCTTAACATGCATATCTCCCGTATTATTAAAAAGTTTCTGTTAATACTAATTTTAATTATGGTACAATATCCTAGTGAGGCATTGAAAGCATCACCCCTAAAACCTTTCCCTATGGTTTGACATGTATATTTCCAATATTTTTGCAGTATAAATACTGCTGAAGAAAACATCTGGTGTTGTTTTTTTTTTTAAAGATTTTATTTATTTGACAGAGAGAAACACAGCCAGAGACGGAACATAAGCAGGGGGAGTGAGAGAGGGAGAAGCAGGCTTCCCGCTGAGCAGGGAGCCCTATGTGGGACTTGATCCCAGGTCTCCAGGATCATGACCTGAGCCGAAGGCAGCCGCTTAACCAACTGAGCCACCCAGGTGCCCCAAAACATCTGTTTTTATTTGGAAAGTTTAAGTTATTTATATTTCTTGTCATAACCGGTATGCTCATTTGTTCTTGTGCTATTATGTTTATTACATTTGATCCTTCCTTGCTGTTTTCTTTGGACTGTCCTCTCTCTCTCTTTTCTGACCATCCTTTCATTTTTTCCCTCTGGTCATTTTAAAGATGTATATGTTATTTTTAACTCTACCAAATGTTTCCTTAGTACTTAATTGTGACCTATTCAAAGTTATCTTCTAAAGTTTCTAATTTATCCAGTACAGTGATGACTAGTGAATCCTGTTATTAAACCTATCTACTGAGTTCTTAATTCCAATTATTACATTATTACTGTTGCCTTGTTCCTGATTCTTTAGTTTCAATTTTATCTTTTTTCATAGGTTCCATTTCTCTGGAATCCTTTTTAGATGGATTGTTGTAGATTTTACTAGATCATCTATTTGATTAAAAGAATTGTATCTTTTTTTCTTTATAAGTTTTGAAGACGTAATATTAGTTACATTTGAGATTTTTTAAAATAAATAAATAAATTTATTTATTTGAGAGAGAAAGAGAGCACAAGTAGGGAGAGCAGCAGAGGGAGAGGGAGAAACAGGCTCCCTGTTGAGCAGGGAGCCCAGTGCAGGGCTTGATTCCAGGAACCTGGGATCATGATCCGAGCTGAAGGCAGATGCTTAACTGCTGAGTCAGCCAGGCGCCCCGAGATTTGCAATTTTTAAAAAAATATTTATTATTTATTTGAGAGAGAGTATACACGGTGAGGGGGGCAGCAAAGGGAGAAAAGTGGACTCCCCACTGAGCATGGAGCCCAACATGGGGCTCAATCTTAGGACCCTGAGATCATGACCCAAGCCAAAATCAAGAGTCGGACTCTTTACTGACTGAGCCACCCAGGTGCCCCAAGATTTAGAATTTTTATATCTTCATGGGGGAATTTGTCCTTTGTCATTATGAATTATATATGTTTTTATCAAGTATATTTGCCTTAAAAATTTCCTTACGTGATGTTACTGTGGCTGCATCAGCTATTTTTTCCTCACCTTTTTTGAAGTATAAATGTTATAGGGTGAAACGCGCTTGAGTGAGTTTTAACAAACTCATATACATATGTAGATCATATCCTTATCAATATACAAAATATTTCCATCACTCCAGAGAGTTTACCAATGCTGCTTCCAAGCTCATTTTTTTTCTAAATCTTTCACAATAGTGAAAAGAGATGAGTTACATATTGGTGAACCTTCTGCTTGTTTATATTTATAACAATGTGTATAATATATACTACATACTCTTTTGTGTCCAACATATTTCACTTAGGTGAGATCTGTGAGTTCATCCATGTTGTTGCAAATACTGGATTTGTTTATTTTTGTTTCTGAGTAGTATTCCATTATATAAATAGGCCAATATTTGTTTCGGCACTCAACCGTTGTTAGACATATGTGCTGTTTCCTGGTTAAGAATATTAGCACTAAAGCTTCTAGACATTCTTACACTAGCATTTGTATGGACCTGAATTTCCATTTCTTTTGAGCAAATACCTCAAAAAGGAATTTCTAAGTAATAGGGCATGTGTATTTTTAACTTTATGAGAAGTTGCCGAACTATTTTTCTGTACCATTTTACCTCCTCCTACGAGAAACATAGGAGAATTCTGGTTTGTTTAACATTCTCAAGTTGAAAAAGTTCCCTTCCAGTTCGCTAAAAGATTTTATCAGAGGGATGCCTGGATGACTCAGTTGGTTTAGCGTCTGCCTTCGGCTCAAATCATGATCCCAGGGTCCTGGGATTGAGTTCTGTATCTGGCTCCTTGCTCAGCAGGGAGCCTGCTTCTCCCTCTGCCTGTTTGTGTGCATTCTTTCTCTCTTTCTCTCTCTGACAAATAAATAAATAAAATCCTTTAAAAAAATTTTTTTATCATGAATATGTATTGACTATTTCAAATGCTTTTTCTGAAGCTGTTGGAACATATATTTTTTTTCTGTAATTTGTACAGGAATCTCCTTTAGTCTGTCAATAAATATTTTAATGTTAACCAACCTTGTATTCCTAAGAATAAATCTCACCTGGTAATGATGTATTACGAATTTTATATATTATTGGATTTGATTTGCTAATATTTTATGAAGAAATTTTGTGTCTTGCATGCTTGGGTGGCTCAGTTGGTTAAGCGACTGCCTTTGGCTCAGGGCATGATCCTGGGGTCCTGGGATCAAGTCCTGCATCCAGCTCCCTGCATTGTAGGAAGCCTGCTTCTCCCTCCCCTCTGCCTGCCACTCCCCCTGATTGTGTTGTCCTCTCTCTGTCCAAATAAGTAGATAAAATCCTTAAAACAATTTTTTTTGTCTTTGTTCAATCTAAGCTAACTTAGTTTGAGGGAGTCCTACTTGTTCATTTTTGCTTTTGTTGCTTTCGTTTTTGGTATCAAATTGAAAAAATCATCACCAAGTCCAATGTCAAGGGAGGTTACTACCTTTGTTTTCTTCTGGGAGTTTTATGGTTTCAGGTCTTATGTATAAATATTTAATCCATCTTAAGTTAATTTTGGGTATGGTGTAAGACAATGGTCCATTTCATTCTATTGCACGTGGCCATCCAATTTTCCCAGCACCACTGAAGAGACTGTTCTTTTTCCATCGTGTGTTCTTGGCTCCATTGTCATAAATTAATTAACCATTTATGCCTGGATTTATTTGTGGGCTTTCTATACTGTTTCATTGATCTCTGTGTATTTTTCCTTTTTTTAAAAGATTTTATTTATTTATTTGATACAGAGAGAGATCACAAGTAGGCAGAGAGGCAGGCAGAGAGAGAGGAGGAATCAGGCTCCCTGCTGAGCAGAGAGCCCGATGTGGGGCTTGATCCCAGGACCCTGAGATCATGACCTGAGTCGAAGGCAGAGGCTTTAACCCACTGAGCCACTCAGGCGCCGGATCTCTGTGTATTTTTCATTCCAATATCATACTGCTTTAATTACTGTAGCTTTGTAATACAATTTGAAATCAGGGAACATGATGCCTCCAGCTTTGTTTGAATAAAGCTGATTTGACCTGCCATGTAAAAAACACAACAACAA
The DNA here is from genome assembly GCA_004023965.1 of Spilogale gracilis. Lineage (NCBI taxonomy): Eukaryota > Metazoa > Chordata > Mammalia > Carnivora > Mephitidae > Spilogale > Spilogale gracilis. Next base: position 13,293 of record PITA01011455.1, on the reverse strand, counting down.
CAATTCTTGATGAATATATGGCTTTATTTATCTTAGGTAAATATTAAAAAGAAACTACTATATATGTGTGTCTGTATAAATTCATAAGAAAATGAAAAATGTTTTCTGACATTATTGTACTATTCTGTACTCCTGCCAGCCAGCCCTGTATGGAAGTTATAGCTGCATTTGATATTCACAGGTTTTTAGGTTGTAGCCATTATTGTGAGTGCCTGTTAGTTTCCTGTTGTGAGTTTAATTTGCATTTTCCTGATGACTAATATTGCTGATCGTCTTGTGTTTGTCAGCCATTCACATATCTTTTGCTCATTTCTCACTGGATTATTTATATGATTATGATTGACTTGTAAGATTTCTTTAGGTATTCTGTACTCCAATCTTTCATCAGATATATGTTTTATGAATATTTTCTCCCCATCTGTGATGTGCTTTCTCATTTCCTTAATTGTTCTCTTGAAGAGTAGAAGTTTCTAATTTTGGTAGAAAATAGTTTATCCATTCTTTGTGCCCTAAGTAATCTTTGTCTGCCATAAAACCATAAAGATTATGTTATGTTTTATTCTAAAAGTTTTATATTTTTAGCTTTATGGTTAGGTCTCTGATCCATTTGAGTTACATTTTGTGTGCAATATAAATGAATTTGAGGTTGTTGTTGTTTTTTGGGTTTTGTTTTTTACCATGTCATTACCCAGTTGTTCCCTTTCCATTTGTTGAAAGACTATTCTTTTCCCATTTAATTACTTTAGTGTTTTTGTAAAAATTCAACAACTAGGGGCACCTGGGTGGCTCAATCGTTAAACGTCTGCCTTCGGCTCAGGTCATGATCCTGGAGACCCGGGATCTAGTCCCACATCGGGCTCCCTGCTCGGCGGGAAGACTGCTTCTCCCTCTCTCACTCCCCCTGCTTGTGTTCCCTCTCTGGCTGTGTTTCTCTCTGTCAAAAAATAAATAAAACCTTTAAAAAAAAATTCAACAACTATAAGCATGGATATATTTGGGGGCTCTAATGTGTTTTATTTATTTGTCTGTCTTTATGAAAATACCATTAGATCTTTATTATTGAGAATTTCTAGTAGGTCTTAAAAGTAGATGGTAAAATCTTTCTACTTTGTTCTTTGTTGACAGATATGTGTTGGTTATTCTTTTGGTTTCGTTGGTTTTTCTCTATTGTTTATTCATTTTTTATTATATTAATTTTCATTCTTATTATTATCATAGCCTTCCTTTACTTACTTTGAGCTGAGTTTGTTCTTTCTACCTTTTTGAGGTGGAAGATGAGATCATTGATTTTAATTTCTTTTTGTTTTCTAAAATAAACAAAACTGAAATTTTCTCCCTAAGTGCTGCTTAAATTACTTGAATACACAAATTTTGTTGTTTTATTTTCATATTATTCAGTTCAAAATATTTTATTTTCCTTATGATTTCTTCTTTGACTTTTGTGTTATTTAGATATGTGTTGCTTAATTTCTAAATATTTGAGGATTTTTAAAATATCTTCTCTTCATAATTCAGTTTTGTTGTAATCTAATGACATTGTACAGAATTTCAATCCTTTGAAATTTGTGTGGACTTTATTCATGGTCCAATAACTGATATGTTTTGGTGATTATTCCACATGCACTTGGGGAAAAAATGTTTTCTGTGACTGATGATAATAGTGGCATATAAATGTTATTTCAGTTACTTTGGTTCATATTGACTTTCAAATCTTATATATTCTTATTATTTTTTTGTCCACTTATTTGTCTAATTATAGTTAGTGACTGTTGGACGAATCTTAAAATTTCCAGCTGTCATTGTAGATTTTTCTATTTTTCTTTTTAATTCTAGAAGATTGTGTTTTAGGCATTTTGAAACTCTGTTATTATATGCATACCCATTTAGGATTGTTATGCTTTCTGGATGAATTGGCACTTTTATCATTACAAAATGTCCTTCCTCATCTCTGGTGATAACCCTTTGTTTTAATGTCAGCTTTGTCTGATAATATAGCCACTTCAGCTTCTTATGATTAGTGTTTGCATGGAATATCATTTTCCATCTCTTATTTTAAGCTTCTTGTTTTTATATTAAAATATGTGTATTGTTGGATATTGTTTTCATTTTCAACCTGCCAATCTCTGCCTTTTTTTTTTTTAAGATTTTATTTATTTGACAGAGAGAAACACAGCCAGAGGAGGAACACAAGCAGGGGGAGTGAGAGAGGGAGAAGCAGGCCTCCTGCCAAGCAGGGAGCCCGATGTGGGACTCGATCCCGGGTCTCCGGGATCATGACCTGAGCTGAAGGCAGTCTCTTAACCAACTGAGCCACCCAGGTGCCCCAATCTCTGCCTTTTAATTAGGGTGTTCATGTCATTTGTATTTAATATAATTGCTAATATAAACAATATAATATATAATGTATTATATAATATAGTAATAAAATATGAATAAATCTATCTCATAATTTTTTTCTATTTATCACATCTGGTTTTTTGACCACCTTTTTCTCCTATTTTTGCCATGTTTTATGGATTAATTGGAGTTCTTTTTTTAAAATTAACATATAATATATTATTTGTTTCAGGGATACAGGTCTGTGAATCATCAGTCTTACACAATTCACAGCATTCACCATAGTACATACTCTCCCCAATGTCTATCACCCAGCCACCCTATCCCTCCCACTCCCCTCCCATCCAGCAACCCTCAGTTTGTTTCCTGAGATTAAGAGTCTTGATGGTTTGTCTCCATCTCTGGTCCCATCTTGTTTCATTTTTCCCTCTCTTCCCCGCACGACTCCCCACCCTGCCTCTCAAATTTCTCATATCAGAGAGATCATATGATAATTGTCTTTCTCTGATTGACATATTTCTTAGCATAATACTCTCTAGTTCCATCCACATCATTACAAATGGCAATATTTCATTTTTATGGCTGCATAGTAGTCCATTTTACACACACACACACACACACACACACACACCATCCTCTTTATCCATTCATCTGTTGATGGACATATAGGGTCTTTCCATAGTTTGGCTATTGTGGACATCACTGCTATAAACATTCAGGTACATGTGAATTGGGGATTGTTTTTAAATTCTAGTTTATTGGAAACCTGGGTGCCTCAGTCAATTAAACAGCTGCCTTTGGCTCAGGTCATGATCTCAGGGTCCTTGTATTAAGCCCTGCATCAGCCTCCCTGCTCAGAAAGAATCTGTTTCTCCTTTTCTCTCTGCTGCTCCTGTTTGTGCTTGCTCGCTCGCTCTGTGTCAAATAAATAAAAAATTCTTTAAAAAAAAATTCCACTTTATCTTTTCTTTTTTGTAGGTATAACTCTTTGTTTTATCGTAAGTTTTTTAGTGTTTACATTAGGGATTACAATATGTTTTCTTAATTTACTAGAAATTAATATGTTTTCCCATATAATGTGCTAACCTTTCAAGAATACTCTTCATTTTATCTCCATCTTTTGTGTTGTTGTTATACATTTTATTTCTACATATGTTATTATCCCACAATATATAATTACTTTAACTTTAAACAGTTGATTATATCTCAAAGGAATTAAATGGGGAAAAAAAGGTCTTATATTTTCCTATCTCTTTACCATTTCCGGTACTCAGTCTTTCATGTAGATTTGATTTTCCATTTGGTGTTATTTTTCCTTTAATATCCTTGGTATTTCAGGTCTGTTAGTGATGAGTTCTCTCAGGTTTTGTTTATTAGAAAATATTTCTATTATGTACTTACTTTTGAAAGATATTTTGTCTGCATATAGAATTGTACATTGTCAGCTTTTCCTTTTAGCACTTCAAAGATGTTTTTCTGTCTTCTAGCTTACATTTTTCCTGATGAAAAGTCAGTGTGTATGTTTATTCTCAGTGCCTCAGTGTGTGTGTGTGTGTGTGTGTGTGTGTGTGTGTGTGTGAAATGTGTTCTAATTGTGGGTTATAAAGCCTCTTGGATCTGTGGCTTGATAGCATTCTTCAGTTTGGAAAAATTCTCATCTGGCATTTCTTCAAATATTGCTTCTTCCAAATTGTCTCCTCTCCTTTTGAAGCTAAAAATTTTTTCACACTGATCTTTTCAAGTTGCCAATATATCTCTTACACTGTGTCATTAATTTCCATTTCTATCTTCTTTTTCTCTCTCTGCTTCATTCCATATATTCTACAGATCTCTCTTCTAATTCATGATTCTTTTTTTGTTTCTAGTTAGTACACTGCAAATCCCTTTATTGAGTTCTTAATTTCAAGCTGTATAATTTCAATTGAATGATTTTAAATAAATTCCAGATCAATTTCTCCACCTTTTCATCTATATTATTAAACTTATAAATCATACATGATTTTTTAAAGTTTCATGTTTCCTAACTCCAAATAATTAGATCATTAATAAGTATCTCTATTGTCTTTTTTAAAATTTTTAGCCATTTAGTCCTGTTTCCTGAAATGCAATTTAATTTCTAATTGACATTAGACATGTTTCGAAAATGAAAATGGTTTAAAATAAAATAAAAAAGCTTTTGATTCATTATCTCCCTTCATTGATTTTTTTTTTGGGGGGGTAATCAATGATCAGATTACTTTTATCCGACCACAGACTGAAATTATTTGAAGGTAGGTTTCAGGAATTGCAAGGGATAAATTATTCCTGGTTGTCTTAAGAGTAGCTTTTCAGGGATCTCTCAGCCGACATCCGGAGTATCACTGTTAGGTCTAAACTCCAGATTTTGTGTTTCCAGGAGCATGAAATTGCTGAAACTCTGCTTATCGTCTTAGTCTTTAACAGTCACTTTCCCTTGTTTTCCTGTTTTTGGCCTCTTTCTGGAATAATGTGCAGCTTAAGATCTAGCCAGTGCTTTGAGAGGGAATTTGGGATCACTCCAGTATTCTAAACTTCTGGGATCTTGAGCCCTCAATCCTACCTATCTAGATAGACTGCCTCTAATATTGTCTTCCAGCACAATGAGACTGCCTTAACTTTAGGCTGTTACTTTTTGCTCAGTGTCTCTGCCCCACACTCTGAGCTAGGAAATGCCCCAAGAGGAAGAAAGAAATGTGTAATATGGGACCTCTGTTTGTTTCTCTACTCTCTGAAAATCTTACACTCTCAGGTCCTGCCTGCTTTGGTTGTTCTCTTATGTCTCCAGTTGTCTGGATTTATTTTTGGCACTTACCCAGTTTTTATAGTTAGTTTTTGTAGCAGAATTGGTCTAACACAATGTATTCTGTCATAGCCAGAAGCAGAAGTCATCACTTTTTTTTCAAAAAATATGCTTAAGCTTATACCATGAATGTGTCTATAATTTATTTACCTCCTTCAATGAAGATGGACCATACATTTTTCCCACCCTTACTCTACCTGCTACCACCAATTTTAATTGATGTAAGATGATAATGTAACGCAGTTAATTGTTAATTTCATGAATTAAGAATCTTCTCTTTTCAGAATTATTTATGACACTTTCATTCTGTTTTGTAACCATATTTACCACAGTTATTTAGAATAAATTATGTGCTTAAATGCTTTCAGTTGCTCATTACCAGTTCTTCCACACCATGACTTTACTATTTATGAGTTTTAAATTTTGATTCTTTTTTTCTTCAGCTGGCTGAAAGTAGATCTTGGAGTAATTTTTCAGGAAGAATGTATAAGTCAAATACTTTGTGAATCCTTGTGTAACTGAGATTATTGGTCTGTTGACTTCATATATGAACCAGTTTTCAAGTATTCAATCATTTACCTCCAAAAAAATTCAAACACTTAACCTGAGCAAAGTGCTATGTTGGATGCTAGGAATACAGCAGTATGCAAAATGTACATGGTTGGCACTTTTATGGATTTTATACTCTAGTGGGAAAAACAGACATTAAGAGCTAATTCCACAAGTAATTGCTGTTGATCATGGTGACAAAGGGGAGTAAGAGGTTTCTAGCAGGAGAGGAGCAAGCAGTTGCAGGAGACGATTCTCTGTAAGAGTGACAATTAAATGAAACTCCAGCAAATGAATGAGTGACCTAGGGCGATACTGGGAAGGGGTGATAAGCTCTAGACAGAGGGAACAGTATGAGCAAGAACTTGAGACAGACTGGATGGAATATGAAAGAAAAGCAGTGTAGTGGGTGTGAGGGATGGGAGGGTGATGCTTCATTCAAAGTTGAAGTGTTTAGGCAAGACAAAATCCCTGGGGATTTGAGCAGAGATGTGGCATGATCACTCCTGATTAAAAAAAAAAAAAAGTTGTACTAATGGTGTTGTGTAGAATGACTCAGAAAGGAGCAAGAAAATAAAGATGGACCGACCAGAATGCTATTTGCCATTGTCAAGGTTCCAGTGGGTGATGGTTGCTTTAATCGAGCTGATGACAGTGGAACCGTAAGAAGTGGGTATATTTAAGAGAGCGTTGGAGATATCTTTCACTCCTCTATTCCTCACCTCCCCACCCCTCCCATTGCCATCAATGTCAGATCCATTAGCAAAGTCATTCTGCTCTACCTTTGTGATATATCTGGTCTAGTCCCTTCTTACCACCCCTGTGCTTTCCCTGTGAGTCCAAGTCCCTGTCATCTCTTATCTGGATGATTATAGTAGCCCCTTAGCTACTCTTCCTGTGTTTACCTTTGCTTTCCTTCACAGTCTGATCCTGTTAAAGCATAAATCACATTAGGCCATTTCTTTCAAAACTCCCAACAATTTCCTTTTCACTCAGAGTGGGTAAAAGCCAAAGTTCTAACAATGACCCACAAAACAAAACATGATCTGACCTTGTATTGCTGACATCTCTTGTCACTCTGTTTTGTTTATTTTAGCCCAGCTACACCAACCTCCTTGTCATTCCTGTGCCATGCCCAGCGCCTTTGCATTTACTGTTCCCTTTGTGAGGAACACCTCCCCTAAATTTTTGCATGGCTTGCTCCCTTTTATTATTCCGGCTCTACTCATATGTCTCAATTTAATAGACATCTTCCCTGACCATCCTATGCTCACCTCTGCTCTGTTGCATGGCCCTGTGCACTTATAAGACCCATGAATAGCTGAAATAACATCTGTTTGTTTAATTGCTTATTTGACATATTATAGTTCTTCCTTCCAGTGGCTTCAGAAACTTATTCGGTCTTTTGCATCACTGCTAGATGCTTAGCTAACAGAATGGTGCTTGGCACAAAGGAAGTGCTCAATGAATATTGGTGGATGAACTTTGCTTTTCTTTAACTCCTTGGTCTCAATATCCTCTCGAGTCCTCGATTTTTTCCTCTTCGCAGGGAAGCTTTTGAGAAATTTGAAAGCAGCAATCACTTCTCCCTAGAATTTTCTCTTCTTAAAATTGAATTCCTTTAGTTTCTTCCACTTATCATACACCAGTGTCTCTTACCTCTGGCTTAGCTGTTTGGGCTTATTCTGTCAGTTCAGCAACACTTGGAATCCCTCCTTGTGCCTTCTCTTCGGGAACCTGTTCCTACCATAGACACACAAAGACACTGCTTTGCCTAATGCTGCCCATGGCCAGGGGACGCAGGAAATATTTGCTGAATGAAAGGTTGAATGGAAATTGGTATAACCAGAGACTTCCTGGGTGCTTAGGCCTTGGGGGATGAAGGGACCAAGCGTGGCTTCTCTGGCTGGATTTATTGCTTTCCCTTTCAGAGCCCCCTGTCACCCACACTCCCTGGGCCTTTGTAAATCACTTGGTGTTATTCCTTCACTTACACATTTTTTATGACTGTCCTTTTAGGACCATATAAATCAGATGTCAAATCAGGTTATTAGCAGGGGCTATTTTTTTCTCTCCTGTCAACAACCTGGTATTTTAATTCACTTTGGACTTTTCTGTTTCTATTTGTAACCCCTTTCTGAGATGTTGGATGCTGGCAGAAAGGTTTGTTCTGGAGGAAAATTAGGAGCAGTTAGGCCAGATATCAGATAACAGATGTAGAGTCTTGTGATAAGAGTGGTGGAGAAAGAAACCTGAAAGATGACCTGAATCTCTGGGTGAATCAGGAGGTTTTTTAAATTACTAATGAAAAATGAAGGATTTCCCCCATAGAATTGGGGAAACATCACCTTTTAAGTAGATTCCATCATTCAAAACATTTGAGTGAACTTGTGAGGAAATGTGAAGAGGAAAGACGTTGGTCTCTGGGCTCTCTAACCTATTACATGGGTCAACTAGTTTTTCACAACTTTGTTGTTAATTTTAGTACCTGGTAAACTGAGATGCCTTATAAATTCCTACATGTTAAAATGGTCTCGGGGGCGCTCAGTTGGGTAAGTGTCTGACTCTTGATTTCAGCTCAGATCATGATCTTGGGTTCCTGGGATCAGACCCTATGGCTGAGTGTGGAACCTGCTTAAGATTCTCCCTCTTCCTCTCTCTCTGCCCGCCCCCATCCCCTCCACATGCATGCACACATGCTCTGTCTTTCAAAAAAAAAAAAATGGTCTTAGTAATTTTCTTAAAATCAACTTTTAAAATTTCTATGATACAATGCACAGGTTTGAGGTACACCATTTGATGAGCTTTAACACACAGATATATGTGTAACTACCCCCACTCCAAATCACAAACTCATTCTATGGTGCCATAAATCACACATTTTTATGAAAAATAATTCTATTTTCTAAAACAACATGAAAACTAGAATTGTAAATGTTCACGTTTTTGTCAGTTTCTTCCCTGTCTAGCTTACCAGGGATGGCTGGGTTCTTGTTTTGGTTTCTGAATTCTGTCTGCTATGGTATCACACATCATGCCTCTGCAAGACTGCGCTGTACACTTCTGAGACAATGTGGATGAAAATGCAAATAATATCATAGTATTCTTTTTTTTTTTTTTTTCATAGTATTCTTTTTTTAAAAAATATTTTATTTATTTATTTGACAGGGAGAAAAACAGCCAGAGAGGGAACACAAGCAGGGGGAGTGAGAGAGGGAGAAGCAGGCTTCCTGCCAAGCAGGGAGCCCAATGTGGGACTCGGTCCCGGGTCTCTGGGATCATGACCTGAGCCGAAAGCAGTCGCTTAACCAACTGAGCCACCCAGGTGCCCCAATATCATAGTATTCTTATGAACATAGCTTTTACCTCTTGGGCTCCTTGAAAGAGACTGGAGAACCCACTAGGAGTCCCTGGCAACACTTTGAGAAGCACTTTTGAGGGCCATGATGTCAGCCATGAAAAAAAGACTGTTTTACTTCTTTCAACTCAATTTCTTAAAAGATTTTATTTATTAATTTGACAGAGAGAACATAGCTATAGAGGGAACACAAGCAGGGTGAGTGGGAGAGGGAGAAGCAGGCTTCTCACCAAGCAGGGAGCCTGATGCGGGGCTCGATCCTGGGACTCCAGGATCATGACCCAAGCCAAAGGCAGATGCTTAATGACTGAACCACCCAGGCACCCCCCAACTCAATTTTTATATCATTTCTTTTTTCTTGTCCTCTTGCCCTTGATAAGACAACCATTCCATGGTGTAACAGAAGTGATTAGAACAGCCAGCATTGCCTTGTTCCCAAACCTAGGGAGCAGTTTTTACTGTATTTCCATTTACTGTGAGGGTAAGAGATTTGTGATGTTCCTTAGCAGATTGAAGAAGCTTCCTGTGCTATAGTTTTCTCAGCGTTTTCAGGGTTTTTGTTTGCTTTACTTTGATTTTGCCATGAGTCAATGTCACATTTCTGGGATAAACCCCATTTTGTAAATATTTTTGTATATTGCTGGACTAAGCTTGCTAATATTTTGTACTGTGTTTTTGCACCCATATTTGTAAGATTTACTGGCCTCTAATCTTCTTTCCTGGTAGCATCTTGCTCAGGCTTGTTATCAGCATTTATGTTGACCTCATGAATTGACTTGGGAAACACTCCTTTCTCCTTTATTTTCTGATAGAGTTTGGTTAGATTGTTCTTTTTTATCATTTAAGTGTTTTGATAGAATCCACCTGTGAAACCATCTGGATCTGGCTGTGTGTGAAAGCTTTTGATTATAAAGTTAAGTTTTTTAATAGATATAGGCTGTTCAGTTTTTTGAATTTTTACTTCTTGAGGCAGTTTTGGCAAGTTGGGCTTTTAAAAAACTGAGTCCTTTTCGTCTGTTGTTGAATGTATTCACATGAAATTGCTTATTCTCTTACTATTTTTTTAATTTCTATCATATCTATAAGAACATTCTCTCTTGAGTCACTGGTACTCTTTTTTTTTCTTAAAAGATTTTTATTTATTTACTTGACAGAGAGAGATGCAGCTAGAGAGGGAACACAAGCAGGGGTAGTGAGAGAGGGAGAAGTAGGCCTCCAGCCAATCAGGGAGCCCAATGTGGGGCTCAATCCCAGGACTCTGGGATTATGACCTGAGCCTAAGGCAGACGCTTAACTACTAAGCCACCCAGGCATCCCAGATAATCTTTCTTTCTGTTTTCTCCATTTTTTTTTTCTTATTCAGTTTTGAAGGAATTGGTGAATATTAATACTTTTTTCTAAGAAATACATTTGGGTTTTGGTAATAGTCTCATTTTTTTTCCCCTAACTTACTGATTCCTGCTCTTATGTGTGGTTTTTAATGATCAGATCTAATTTTCTTATTTTCTTATTGTTGTCCCTTCTTTTTAATTTTAAAACTTGGTGAATTGATTTTAAATATTTTCTAATATAAGCATTTTTTCAGTGTAAAATAGTTTTTATTCCCTTTTAATTTCTTCTTTGACCAATTAATCATTTAGAAATGTATTCCTTATATTTCAAATATTTGCAGACTTTCTTTATATGGTTCTTTAATTGAAAATACTTGTAGTCAGAGAATGTACTCTATAAAATTTTGACCTTTTTTCTCCTAAGATTTTATTTATTTATTTATTTATGTGACACAGAAAAACATGGCTAGAGAGGGAACACAGAGAGGAGAAGCAGGCTTCCGGCCAAGCAGGGAGCCCGATGAGGGCCTCAATCCTGGAACTCCGGGTTCATGACCTGAACCGAAGGCAGACGCTTAACAACTGAGCCACCCAGATGCCCCAGATTTCAACCTTTTAATGAAAGCATGAGTTATCTTAATGAACCTTATACATGCACTTGAAAATGATATGTATTCTGCAGAGATAACTGCTTGACTTTAAACTTTAAGTGTGTATGGTAACACTTTACAGTTAACTACTAAACTTCAAAATGGGATTTATAATTTGTCCACCAAAAGAAGTAAAGAAAATGTTAATTTCAGTAGAAAGCAAGAATGGAAAAACTGAAACAAACAGAAAAAAATCTACTGATAAATAAAATGATACCATAATAGAATGAAACTAAGTTAAAATATATAAATAATTATAATGAATATACGCAAATTTGGCTCCTCTATGAAAGATAATGGATATCAGATTTAAAGAACACAACAAAATTCAGTTATATGCTATTGATAAGAAATAATAGCTAAAATTCAAAACATAGAAGCTGAAAATAAAGGGAAAAGATAAATATATTTGGCAAATCTCAACAAATGAAGTGTTTACAGTTGTGTTACTAATAGACAAGAAGGCCTTCATGCAAAAACTGACACTAGAAAAAACAACAACAACAAAAAAAAACCCTGATACCAGAGAGAAAGGGTAACTGTATAATGATATAAGGAAAACAATTCTGGTAAAATGTGAATATTTTAAATTCAGTCTTAAGATCTGTAACCTCCAAATAAATCATGCCATAATTGAAAAAAAATAAGGATGAATTGATGATCCACAAATGTAGCAAGAGATTTTAATTCATCTCTCTCAAGAATTGATATATTAAGCAACCAAATATTCTAAGGATGTGAACAGCACAATGAATACGCTATATTTAATTCTTACGCAGAACCCTGAATTGAACTATGAGAGAAGTGGTTTGCAAATGTGGGTGGCATCGACGTCCCCCAGAGAGCTTGTGACTACAGAGTGCTGGGCCCCACGCCTCAGGCTTCTGGTTCAAGAGGTCCAGAGGGGCCCTGAGAGTTTGCATTTTTAACAAGCTCCATATAATGCTGATACTGCTGGTCTAGGGACATTTTTGAGACCACTATGGTAAGGAATGCATTCCTTTCAGGCACACTTGAAATATTTACAAAGGTTGAGCATGTGTTGGTCCACAAAAAAAAAAAAAATCTCAAAGCAAATTCTGAGAAGTCAGTGTCCTATATATAGTGTACTCTGACCTCAATGTAATTCTGTTATGAACTAATTTACAAGATAACTTGAACCACCTACAAGAACAGCATTAAATAAACACAATGATTTTAAAAAATAACCCATAGGCCATAAAGTAAATCATAATAAGAATTAGAAATATTTAGAACTGGACGTTGCATGCTACGCTATCTGCCAAAAGTAAATTGTAAATTGGGGCACCAGGATGGCTCAGTTGGTTGAACATCCAACTCTTGATTTCAGCTCAGATCATGATGTCGGGGGGTGTGGGATGGAGCCCCATGTCAGGCTCCATTCTGGGCATGGAGCCTGCTTAGGATTCTCTCTCTCCCCCTCCCTCTGCCTCCTCCCTGCTTAAAAAAGAAAAAAAAATAGGGGCGGCTGGGTGGCTCAGTGATTAAAGCCTCTGCCTTCGGCTCAGGTCATGGTCCCAGAGTTCTGGGATCAAGCCCCACATTGGGCTGCCTGCTCAGCAGAAAACCTGCTTCTCCCTCTGTCACTCCCTCTGCTTATGTTCCCCCTCTGGCTATGTTTCTCTGTCAAATAAATAAAATCTTTAAAAAAGAAAAAGAAAAAACTAAATTATAAATTACAAGATAAACAAAACCAAAAACAATAATACTAAATTGAAAACTTGTCTGGCAGGGAGAAAAATGAGAAAGAGAAGACAGAAACGACAGATGCCATGAATGAGAAAGCACATCTGACAGGAAGCAGGAAGTACCATAGAGATGTCAGAAAGCAGGAGAAACTCAATGATGGCCCCATGGCAAGATGTCTGAACACAAGCTCAGTGCTGCCCAACCCTGCTACATTAGACTTCTCCGGAGCTTTTCAAAGATAGTGATCCCTGGCTTCTCCCAGATGAGATAAATCAGAATCTCTGAGGGTCAGTAGGTCATCAGCTCCAGCAGGGGCTTCCAATGGGCAGCATCCAGAGTCATGGCCCCAAGCATTCCATGCTCATTTAAGGAACTCCTTCATGTAAGATGTGTTAGCCTCTGACATACAGTCATGGAAGGGTCCGTCCCTCATTTCTCCCTCCACCAAGACATGAGGAGTAGACCTCACACACCCTGAAGTCTCATGTGTCCTCTGTCCCCCCCATTGCCACTATGGTTACATGTAACGTCCCCATGATG
>PITA01011454.1:20085-66825 GCA_004023965.1 Spilogale gracilis | reverse complement strand
GTCACACACACACACACACACACACACACACACACACACACACACACACTGTCACGGGCGCGCACGCACAGAAAATGAGAACCTTGTGAGGAGATGCACAGGTGAATTAGCTTGATAGTGGTGATTATTTCACAGTGTATACCCATATCAAAACATCAGGTCGTACACCTTAAATGATACAATTTTTGTCAATTACCACAATAAAGATAAGAAGGAAAAAAATTTTTGAGAGAACCCAAAGAATGTTAAGTCCTTGACCATAGTACTGTTTTCATCTGCTCCCTTTACGTCCTCATCTGAAGTGGGTGTTGACACTTGTGTGTCCAATGATGATGGAATAACAGGGACCAGGTTTATCTTCTTGTCTTAAACAACTAGAAAACTGGGCTAAATATAGGAAACAATAATTTACTGATATAGGGCAACAGGTAATATAGGATAGTGTTCTGAAATGAGCCCTTCAACTTTCCCAGGTATTGGCCTAAAAAGAGTTTTCAGGCCACAGGGCAGGGAGATGGAACCCAAACAGAGCCCAGCCATCTTCCTGAACATGGAAACAGAATTTCCAGTTCGAGAATGTGAAAGGGGCTAAAGGGAAGGAGCTATACAAAGAGAGCTTTGGAGATGGGGGGAGTGGGCTTCATTTGAAGGCTGAGTACTAATCTGTAATACTATAGAGTACGCACTATAGTACTCAATAGGGAGGTGACAACTCAGGGCCAGGGAGAACACCCATGAGAAAGGAATAAACAGGAAAATCCCTTGAGCTCTTGTGGGACTGGGAATTGTGTTGCCACTGGCCAGAGTAGAAAGACCTTATAATAGAGGGCATTGTGTAGGATCCTCAGAAGGATATTGCCTCAATAGTGGGGACACATTAGCCCTAGGCTAGTGGCTGTCTTGGGTCTGCTGTAACAATGTTTATCAGCAAGTCTCGGAAGGATCTAATCAATTCCAAGTAAGTCATCTGTGCCCCAAAACAAAACTCCCCCCAAATTTAAAGGAATGCAACATCTAGCACCTGAAAAGGTGTAATCCAGAATGTCCAGAGCCAATCAAAAATGATCATGCATGCAAATGACCAGGAGAGAAATCAATCATAAGAAAGACCCAGAAACCACACAGATGACAGAATTAATACACAAGGATGTTAAAAGTTATTATAAAAGCACTCAATATAGCTAACAAAGGTAGAGGGAAAAATTAAACATGATGAGGACGACAAGATATATAAAAGACCCACATCAAACTTCCAGAGATGAAAAACATAAAATCTGAAATTTAAAAGCATACCAAATGGCATTAACAGATGCTGCAGAGGAAAAGACAATAGGTTTGAAGACATAGCAGTAGACATTCCCCAAAGTGACACAATAGGGGGAAAAAAAGACTGGAAAACACAATAAACAGAGAATTTCTGGGCTGAGGGGCACTATCTAGTGACCTAACATTCATATAACTGGAGTTTCAGAAGTGGGGGCATTGGGAGGTAGAAAGAAAAACATACAAAGAAATAATGGTCAACATTTTTTCAATTTTCATGAAAACTATAAATTTAGCAATCCAAGAAGTTCGATGAATTTCAAGCAGGAGATATATTAACTATAGCAAAACACATCCTATTTGAAATACAAGAAACCTGAGATGAATAGGAATCCTCAAGCAGATGCTAAAGAGTGTGCCTTCTGCAGACCTGGGAGCACAAGATTTGTTTTATTTTAACCAACACTTTTTTTTTCAGCCCTCTGGTTTCTTCAGGAATACTCTCCAAAAACATACAAGGAAGGCATTTATTTACTGCTTGCTTCTATCCAGTCCATGTGTCAAGAGCCTTACCCAGAGGTCTTTTCTAAAGAGAGTCCTTAGCCTGTTTCATGACTGGCTTCCCTGCCCCTAAGCTCCTCTTTCTCAATTTAGTGGCACCTGCCTTGAAACCACCCAAAACAACGGGGCAAGATTGGCGTGAGCTCTTTGTTGGCCTTAGATGTCTTAACGGGAGGGAGCCCTCTGAGACAAGGCCAGTGAGTCTTGTCTCCTGCTGTTTGTGCTATTGAAGCAGCTGGCTTTTCAATATCTGCAGTGCCCCCAATTCTGGACTCTTCGTTCCCTTCTTCTGCTTCAAAACCAGTCGAGTCTCATCTGAGTTCCTTCCTTTCTGGTGATACCTAGCTCCAAATAGCATGAGTCACCTCATACCTTCTGGCTCATCCCCACCACCTCCTCTAGACGCACCAGCAAATAGGAACTGTATCTGCCCATTCAAGCACCGCAGAAGCAATCCTACCAACGTTTTGCCGAAACATGTGCAGGCTCTCCAGCTTTTCAACCAGTGATACCCGTTCCTGACCTACTGCTGGGCACCTCCTAAACCAGTGACTGTGGTTTGGGTGTTTATTTTATTCAGATTTATTTATTTTAGGGGCGCCTGGGGGGCTCAGTTGGTTAAGCCTCTGCCTTCGGCTCAGGTCATGATCCCGGAGACCGGGGATCGAGCCCCATATCAGGCTCCCTGCTCGTTGGGAAGCCTGCTTCTCCCTCTCTCATTCCTCCTGCTTGTGTTCCCTCTCTGGCTGTGTTTCTCTCTGTCAAATAAATACAATCTTTTTTAAAAAGAGAGAGATTTATTTATTTTAGAGAAAGAGAGAGGGTGAGAGCCTGAGCAGGTGGAGGGGAAGAGGGAGAGGGAGAATCCTCAAGCAGACTCCCTGCTGAGCGTCCCAAAGCGGGGCTTGATCCCAGTGATGTGGGAAAGAAAGGCAGGAGAAAAGTTATTAAATTTCCTTACTACCTATAGCCCATTGACAAGTTCTTGAAACAGGCAGAGTGACCTTCCTCTAGGGACTCAACTGCCTTAATGTCGACACTTCGCTAAGGGTAAAAGGCAACCTTAGCTTTGACCCTCCCATCCCCCCAGGATCCTGTAAGTCTGCATTAACGTATACAAATTCCTTTGGAAAATTCCTTTATCTCTATCCCCCAAGATACACGTTGGCAATCACCCCCCCAAGCATATGGCCCACTGATACACATCTGAAGAGTCTCGTGACAAAGGTTTTATTAGATGGTAATAAATGCCCTTTTCCCAGCAATAGCTAGCCCTCTCAAGGTCCTGGAAACTTGTTTCCAAGATTCCTTAGAGACTTACACTATCCCAACCTCTTCCCAACTTGAAAGTATATAATGAGCCACTTCTCATGACCCCATTGCTGCTCTTTTTGCCCACGGGTCCTGTCCCCGTGCTTTAATAAAATCACCTTTTTGCACCAAAGATGTCTCAAGAATTCTTTCTTGGCCGTCAGATTCAAACCCTAATGTTCTTTCCTACATCACCAGGACCCTGAGAGCATGACCTGAGCTGAAACCAAGAGCTGACTGCTTAAGCGACTGAGCCAGTCAGCACGTGGTTTCCAAGGTTGTTCTCAGTGTCACCCTGCCAGTCATCCAGAAAAGCAAAAGAGCAAGAAGGTGTAATAGGTCAGGCATGGAAGTGGGTCACATCACTTCTCCTCCCATTCCAGTGAGGAGAGATTAATTGCATGGCCATACCGAAGGACAACTCATAATTACGTAACAAATAATACTTAATTACTTAGCAAAAACACATATAACACATAATTACTTAGCAAAGTATGCCTTTGGGGAGATGGTGGCCATCTCTACCACAGGTGTTCTGTTGGGCGGGGTTTCCCAGAGAAACAGAATCAATAGGATATATTGGAGAGAGAGAGAGAGAGAGAGAGAGAAACGGAGAGAGAGTTTAAGGAATTGGCTTACACAGTTCTGAGGACTGGCAAGTCTCAAGTCTGCAGGTAAGTAAGAACTGATGTGCCATCCTGAATCCAAATTCTCCAGGGAAGCAAGCTGGAAACTCGAACAAAGTTTTAATGTTGCGCTCTTGAGGAAAACTCCTCCTTACCTGGAAAACTTCAGTCCACTTGAAAGGCCTTCACCTGCAAGGATGAGGCCCCATTCCCATATTAGTGAAGATCATCTGCTTTACTCAAAGTCTACTGATCACAAATGTTTATCACATCTAAAAAGTACCTGCACAGCAACTTCTAGAATGGTGTTTACCCTACCCCACAAACTGGGCATCGTAGCCTAGCCAAGCTGGCATGTAAAATACACCATAACAGGGCGCCTGGGGGGTTAAGCTGTTCAAGCGTCTGTCTTTGGCTCAGGTCATGATCCCAGGGTCCTGGGATCAAATCCCATGTCAGCTCCCTGCTCAGCGGGGAGTCTGCTTCTCCTCCTCCCCTCTTCTTGTGATCTCTCTCTCAAATCAATCAATAAAATCTCTTAAAAATACCCACAGAGGGGCGCCTGGGTGGCTCAGTTGGTTGGGCGACTGCCTTCGGCTCAGGTCATGATCCCGGAGACCCGAGATCGAGCTCCACAT
Organism: Spilogale gracilis; assembly: GCA_004023965.1. NCBI lineage: Eukaryota > Metazoa > Chordata > Mammalia > Carnivora > Mephitidae > Spilogale > Spilogale gracilis. The sequence continues at coordinate 62,426 of PITA01011454.1, read as the reverse complement.
CGGGCTCCCTGCTCAGCGGGAAGCCTGCTTCTCCCTCTCTCACTCCCCCTGCTTGTGTTCCCTCTCTGGCTGTGTTTCTCTCTGTCAAATAAATAAAATCTTAAAAAAAAATACCCACAGATACCCAAGTATGAGCAGTGGTTATTTTGGAATATGTATTATCAGGTATATTTATGTAATTATATTTATATTTCTGTCACAATGAAGTCAGGCATTTAGTTAAAGTGGCATTCTACGGTAAACCTAACAGTGGAGCAAGGTCTCAAGGAAGAACAGGGGCTGCAGAGGAACACGATGGAGAGAATTAGGCCAAATTACGCCGAATTACGCTGCAGAGGGAAGGTGAGAGGGAGGAAGAAGGGCTAGGCTGGATGGAGACATGCAACAGGAGAAAAGATGCTGAGGTTACCAGTAAGGTGACCTTACTCCTGGGTCCACTGCTCTCTTTTTCTCCTCCTTTTCTTCATTTTTAAAAAAGATTTATTTATTTGAGAGAAAGAGAAAGAGCGAGTGCATGCATGCACAAGTGGAGGAGGGGCAGAGAGAGGGAGAGCAAGCCTCTCAAGCCGACTCCCCACTGAGTGCAGAGCCCAATGGGGGGGCTCTACCCTGGGCTTGATGCTGAAGTCACCACCTGAACAGAAATCAAAAGTTGGATGCTTAACCCACTGAGCCACTCAGGGGCCCATTTCTCTCCTATTTTTAAGGTTGGTTGCCTTGTCGAGGGAGGAACAAACCTTTTTGTTTTCATTGTATGTTTTTTTTTTCATGGAAAGGTATTCAGAAGCTGGAGCAGTGACAGGAGAGTCTTGGAATGGAAAATGTGAACACATCTATCGTGCACCTACAAGGTCTGTGTTTTATGCTCAACCATGGGGAGCCTCCCATGGGTCCCATTACACCCATCTAGAATCGTGGGGGGGGGGGGGTCCATTGTACCTGCCTGCCTTACCAAGCACAGCCGACAGGTGGCTCCAAGAACAAAGCGCATCGCGTCCTCCCGAGCAGGAGAGCCAGTTGTGGTCACTAGGTGGCGCACGCACACAAGCAGTACGTTGAGCGGGGCCCCACCAGGGAAGTTAGAAGACTCTCATGTATGTATGTTTTCTCATACAACAAAGAACAGATTCAGGAATGCGGTTCCCAGATCCGAACAGCTATGGCGTTTTTGAAATTGTGACCACCAAGTTGCTTTTTCCTGTGCCCCCAAACTTAAAGCTGGGTGGATATTAGTCGTGATAGAAATCTCCCTGCACTAGGTGGCAGCAGACAGCAAGATATAGAGTAAGAATGGCGGCGGGCCCAGCGCGGACCTACCTTGAATGGCCTCTTCAAATCATCCATACCGCTTAATATTAGTAACCTACACAAAAGCCATTCCTCCCTTTCCCCAGGCTAGCACAGCCCTGACTTTATTTCAGTGTCTAACTCCCTTCATATAACTAGGGCAAATCATGAGTAGACTGAGCCAACCAGGATTCTTATTCCCCTTGGCATTGATGGGTTTGGGGGTGGGCATGTGGCCCAGATCCAACCAGTGAGCGCAGGAGAGGCCAGGCATCTTCTGGGAGAGGAACAGAGGAGGAAGGACAAGCACACCCCATGCTGAGGGCAGAGCCCAGTGTGGGGCTTGATCCCATCACCCTCAGATCGTGACCTGAGCCAACCAGGTGCCCCAAGGTTTCTTTTTTCCTTTTTTTTTTTTTAACTTTATTTATTTGACAGAAACACAGACAGAGAGGGAACACGAGCAGGGGGAGAGGGAGAGGGAAAAGTAGGCCTACCGTGGAACGGGAAGCTCAATGTGGGACGGGATCCAGGCCCCTAGGACTGTGATCTGAGCCCAAGGCAGATGCTTAATCACTGAGCCACCCAGGCACCCCTGCCCCAAGATTTCTTTTTTTTTTTTTCTTTAATATTTTATTTATTTATTTGACAGTGAGAGAGATCACAAATAGGCAGAGAGGCAGGCAACGAGAGAGGAGGAAGCAGGCTCCCCGCTGAGCAGAGAGCCTGATACAGGGCTGATCCCAGGACTCTGAGATCATGACCTGAGCTGGAGGCAGAGGCTTAACCCTCTGAACCACCCAGGCATCCCCAAAATTTCTTATTCTTTAAAAAAATTAATTTCTGTTGTTTAATCCACTCAGTTGGTGGCATCTTGGTGTAGCAGCTGTAGCAAACTAATCCAGGAAGTCAATGGGGAGTTTGGGGCAGAAGAGTTACACACACTCTGGCTTACTTTTTTCTTTTTAATGAACATGTAATGTATTATTTACTGCAGGGGTACAGGTCTGTGAATCATCGGTCTTACACAATTCACAGCACTCACCATAGCCCATACCCTCCCCAGTGTCCATCACCCAGCCACCCTATCCCTCTCCCCCAACCAGCAGCCCTCAGTTGGTTTCCCCGAGATGAAGAGTCTCTTAAGGAATCACATTGTTGCTACGTCACAGAAAGAGCGGAAGCCAATGGACCAGTCAGGTCGCTAATGCAATAAGCTAGGTGGAAGGAGACTGTAGAGCATGGTGGAAGGAATGAGAAAAGCAAAGCCAAAGGACTACGCTGACTGGTTGGGTATGGGGAGTGTTCGTGAGAAGAACCAAGGGCACCCACACCTTAACTATTCATCGTCAGCTTGGAGCCTCCCTTTCTCCTGGTTATTCTTGTTATTTTGTGTTGGCGTGTCTATTTTTCCTTTAAATGATAATGTCTCCCAGGATCTGGTCTTCCTCCTTCACAAGCTATGGATTCTCCTCATAGAATCCGGGCCAAACCTATGACCTCAACATTCACTGGTGTTCTAATGACTCCCAAATACATGACTCCATCTTGGATTTCCTTTCTGAGTGCTAGAAATATATACCCAGACTCCACTAGGCCTTCCCGCCTCGCTATCCCACAAGCTTCTTTCATTCATTTTTGTCTAAATGGACTCATTCTGAGGCACCTGGGTGGTTCAGTCAGCTGAGTGTCTGCCTTCAGCTCAGGTCATGATCCCGGGGTTCTGGGACTGAGCCTCGTGTCGGGCTCCCTGTTCAGCCGGGAGTCCGCTTCTCCCTCTTCCTCTGCTCCTTTCCCACTCCCTGTTCATGCTCTCTCTTTCTCTCTCAAACAAGTAAAAAAATCTTAAAAATAAATAAATAAATGGACTCATTATTTACCCCAAAGTGTGTTCTTCCTCCTCCTCTATTCCCTTCAGTGTACCTGAGAAGTTCAAATGTGGCTTCGGGTTTAGGCAGTTAAATCTAGAGGCTCAAATAATGTTGTCAAAGTCCCCCTGACCGCCCCCCCCACACACACACACCTCTGCTCTACTTCTTTATGTTTAGTGGATTCATTCTCTGGTTCTCTACATTCATCGGAAAGAATGAATGGTTCAAGCCTATGTACTCACAGCTCGTGATCCAAAAGGATGAGAGGACTTCTCTTTCCTTTGAGCCACATTTTTTTTTTAGGATTTTATTTATTTATTTGTCAGAGAGAGAGCACAAGCAGGGGAGGCATCAGGCAGAGAAGCAGGGTCCCCACTGCACAGGGAGCCTGATGCAGGACTTGATCCCAGGACCCAGGGAGCATGACCTGAGCTGAAGGCCGATGCTTGACTGACTGAGCCACCCAGGCGTCCCCTCTTTGATCCACCTATCAAGTATTAGAGTAGTTCTCGATTGGTTTTGTTTGGCCCTTATGCCCAGTTTGGAGCCCAGTCCCTGGGGCCAGGAGGGTAGAATACTGTAATTGGCTAGCCTTGGTTCTATGCCCATCTTCAAGGGACAATGTGACTGACACAGCACACGAGCAGGGGTGGCATGGTTCCCTAGGGGGAACCGTCAGCCGAAGAAGGAACGCTAGGCAGTCAGGCATATACCCCAGTCACACTGTTACATTCACAGGAATAACTTCAACACTTAATTTTTGTGACTATATGTCCACCTGTCTGACAATTTGGCATCTACTTTCCCTCACCAGACTGGAACTCGTCGAAGTGTAACTGTGTATTTTTGGTGATCACAGTATGCCTTGGCACACGGTAGGAGCTTGGTCAGTATGTGATGAACAGCTGGCCTCCTGACATGTCCAAAGGCTTGCCTTCTCTAATCTACGTCCACCCCACCATCACAGGGATCTTAAAATGTGCATCTGACTATGCCAGTTCTCTGCCTGTGAAGACTGAGCCCGATTTGGGGCTCGATCCCCGGTCTCCGGGATCATGACCTGAGTTGAAAGCAGCCGCCCAACCAACTGAGCCACCCAGGCGCACCTTCCCATTCACTTTTGATGTAAGGCCAAGGCCTTTTCCTTGAGGATGGGCCTGTTGTTTGGAATCCCACTAGTTTTGGGTTTTTTGTGGGGTTTTGATTTTGTTTTGATCATGCATGACTGGCTCATTGATTCCAAACAAGTATTACCTTTATTTTGTTTTCCACGCATACTACTCAGTAGTAATACAAAAGAACCAAACATTTGCAACTCAAAGTTTTTAAAAATTGGAAGAATTTCAACAGAACTCATAATGACAAAAATCCCATGTTTTATGGTAGATGCTTTCTAAAGATAAAATGTTTTAAAACCAAAACATATCACCTCTGATTTCCAGCTTTGGTTTCCTTAAGTGGGATATGAACTGAAACACTACGAAAGGATAGAAGGGCTGAATCTAAATTGTTATTACTTTTTTCAGTCTTTATTTCACCCACAAAGAAGTCAAAGCAATTATGTTTAGCAATATATATGTTTGCTTATATTGAGTCATTCCAAACCATTCGGTTTTCATAGATGCAATTCTTTTTGCATTCATAAATCATTAATGTGCATAACTTGTTAATTTGTGTGATTAAATTAACAAAACAAATAACGTTCCACAATTCACGGGGGAAAGCTGAAGTGCATAAGCATGGCTAAGAGCATTCAATATGCCAGTGTTCTTTGCAGAGAACGGAGAGGATGCAGGGGAAGACTTGGATAAGAGAAGGTTGGATAAGGGAGCTTTGACTGGAGTATAGTAACCCCATTTTCTAGATGAGGCAGTTGAGGCTTAGAAAGTTAAGACACTTGCCCGTTTTTATTTTATTTTTTTAAGATTTTATTTATTTATTTGACCGAGAAACACAGCTAGAGAGGGGACACAAGCAGGGGGAGTGAGAGAGGGAGAAGCAGGCTTCTTGCCGAGCAGGGAGTCCCTTGTGGGGCTTGATCTTGGGACTCTGGATCATGACCTTGAGCTAAAGGCAGACACTTAACACTGAGCCACCAGGCGCCCCCACTTACCGTTTTTAGTAAATGATTCATATATGAAAAACACGAACAGAGATACAGAGAAGAGAGAGAATTGGCCATCTAAAGGTCAAGGGAAACATATGAGACGATGCTTGAGCAGAGTCTAGAAGGGAATAGGAGGAAATCAGACAAGTAAGTGGGAGGACATTCCAGGCAGAGAAAACAAGGGTAATAAAGTCCAGAAAAACTGTGAAAAACGAAGAATTCTCAAAATAAATTGCTTGACTGGAGCCTAGATTTATTGGGGTGTGAGTGGGGGCTGGAGATCCAGACTGGGATGGTTTTCCATGCCAAACAGTTTACTTAGAGGCTCCTGGGAGCCAGTGGACCACTTTCCTTGGAGAAGCAACACAAAAGTATGTAAATGATGTTCGATTATACACACACACACACACACACACACACATTTAAAAGCACTGAAATATTTATGTATAAAAGATGGCATGACTATGATTTGCTTCAAAATACTAGAGGAGGCAGGCAGGGGAAGACATGAGATTGGCCACGAGTTAGTAATTGTTGAATAATGGGTATCTCAGTGTTCTTTATACTTTTCAAGACTTTTATTTTTGAGATTTTTTTTTCCATTCTAAAAAGTTTAAAACCTTAAGAGTTTAAAGTTTAAAACCTTTAAGCAGAATTAATGCAAAAAAATAAAGTATACTGGGGGGTAAAAACCCCTACTACATACTAGCATTTGGCAAAATGATTTTGATTTGAATATAGGGGAATTTTGTAGGCTCATCAATCCACTGATGTCACTGTAAGTCCCTGACCCCACTGGAGGCTGACTTGCGTGGGAGACAAGAGACCACAGTCTGCTCAAGGGCATACGAGTACCTACACCCACTTGCTTTCCAATTTTCAAACTGACATTTTGGAATGTTATCTGTTAATAAATTCAGGTTTACCTGCATTTTTTAGGACAGTTTTTTGCTTTAGCATATTATGAGTACAACCTGAGTAGGCTAATACATGGCATGAATAATGCTTGATTTTTCCCCCTTAAACGTGAAAAGGGACAGCTATCCTCTACATCGGTCCAGTAACCATGTCATACATTTTGAGAGATGTTCAGATGCTCTTCTGACATGAAAGGTCATCTCCAATGAGCAGTGATGGTCTGGATCTAGTCATCCAAATGACTAGTCTTGAAATTTTTTCAGGGCAAGTAATTTAAAAAAACTAATCATGAGGTTGCATAGCCCTTAATATATCCTTTAAGTTACATTCTTGTGATGTGGTAGCTTTACTCTTTTGTAATACATCAACTGTACTCTTTTAGAAATAGGCCAAATAGATTTTACTCTCCTTCCTTTTTACTTGCCCTCTTCAACCTCTTCTACTGAAATATACTTTATGAAAACCTGGCCCATAAAAAATTTACTTAGAGGGGCGCCTGGGTGGCTCAGTTGGTTAAGCGACTGCCTTCGGCTCAGGTCATGATCCCGGAGACCCAGGATCGAGTCCTGCATCGGGCTCCCTGCTCAGCGGGAAACCTGCTTCTCCCTCTCTCACTCCCTCTGCTTGTGTTCCCTCTCTCGCTGTGTTTCTCGCTGTCAAATAAAATCTTAAAAAAAAAAATTTACTTAGAAAGCACTATAATCAAAACCTAAGCAGGCAGGTGATAGGATGGATCATACACATTCTCAGTTTACAAAGGCATTGGCAGGATTTTCAGTGTGGTTCCTTCTCTTTTTATGCTTTATTTTAGAGATTCCATCATTTTTGTCATCGTTATCATGACCATCATTTTTGTCACAATCATTCTTTCCACTATTATTTTGCCTGGAAAAATCAGTGATGTGGGGAAAAGACCATTAGGAACCATCGCCACCTTCAGACACCCCTGCTGATCCAAATGACCCATAAATAAAGATTTCTATTTCATTTAATCTGCTTTTGTTGAGCTTTTGCTGTGTTCCCTCCTTTGTGACAGCTTTAAGGAAACAAGAACGACAAAATGACCTTCCCCCCAACTTCAGGGTTCCTGTACTCTAGCCAAAGAGATAAGAGGGAAGAGAAATCACCGCTCACCTACCGGGAGGCACTGGAGAGCCTGAGATATGTAACTTTAGGTGGCTTTGTTCCAAATTCTGACTCAGCCGCTTACCAGCTAAGTGGTGGGAAACAAATTACTTAACTTCTCTTGCCTCAGTTTCTTCATCTGTCAGATGAGGGTAAGAACCTTATGGGGCTTTCTTGAAATAATTCTTAACTAGATAATCCATAAAACACTTGCATTTACCCATATATTTTATCAATTTCTGTGTTGACCATGTTTCTTATGCCCCACACCTTCCTTCTTGGTAATCTTTTCTGTCCTGGAAATATATATATATATATTTCTTTTTTTAATATGAAGGCTTTATGCCCAACATGCGGTTTGAACTTGTGACCTCGAGATCAAGAGCTGTGTGCTCTACCGAATGGCAAGCCAGGAGCCCCGGAAATATATCCTTTAATAATTCAATTATCTTCACTTTTGTAGCTCTGAAAATACTGCCTCTCAGTTTTGCCCCCAATGTTATGGTTTAGCCATACATAAAATTCTAGGCTGATAATTATTCTCCTCCGCTTTGAAGGTATTATCCCACTGTCTTCTGGATTTTATGCCATCAAGAAGCTTGTTATCAGCTTAACAGTTTTTACTTTACAAATGACATGTCTTCTCTCACTGGTGGACCGCATGCATCCAAGGAGACTGCTGATAAATGCATGTGTTTGTTACCACAGTTATCGCTCCGCACAAGATCTCCAAGTCAGGGATTAGGCAGGGGAAGATCATGATAAAGCATCCTCTCATCCTTTACAAAGGAGCATGGCAGGAACTAAAGGTCCCCGTCACCAAAAGGACGCTCTGCACGACTGCCTACCTCCAACTACACCCTTGCCTCCAGGGGAGGACAAAGAGTGCCTTGCCAAAAATCTAGTAGGTCACATGAGGGTATAAAGGGAGGACCCTCATTTTTATACTCCCGTGAGTTACTTCTTTCCTCTCATGCTTCCCACTTCCTATTAATAGGAAAACTCTATATTTTTGAGCTGGTAAGGCAAGTATGATAAAATAGTACATTTAAAACTTTTTGTTTAGCCCTTCCTGGCCAATATTTATGTTCAGATTACTAAAAAACATGTATCTAGGAATGTGGTACAAAACAGATCTCACCTTGTAGATGAAATAGCTAAAACTGTGGCCTCTTTATTGATCTTGGGTCATATATTTGGCTTGGAAACAATGTACAACAAATAGTTCCAATTGAGATCACAAACTAAATTTTTCTTTCAGATCTCTAAATGCTCGAGGAGAGCCAACTTCCATGGTACATGGTACACGGCACAGACCTGAGATCAGTCCCACAGGAAATATCCATGTAAGCCAAACAAGAAAGATGCTATTTGTTTCTCATTACATAAGCATCGCCTGAACTTATCTAATCAGCAAACGTATTTTTCTGAAAATTAATCTGTGACTAAAAGTATACCGTGCTTGCTGGGTGCCATTCTCATTTGAATCATATCCAAAAAGTCTAGAAATAACTCAGAACTAGAAAGCGGCCCAAGTGCTAAGGCTGTCTATGGCTCTTGCTACAAAAGAGTTGCCAGTCTAATCTGAATGTTTAAAAAGAATGACAGGAATTACAGAGTTCTTCTCGATTTCAAGAGAACTTCCCAGAAGGAGGTGGAGGGCCAAGAAATCCACCTGCCTGCTTGGTGGCAGCTCGCGAAGGGGCAAGACCAAGAATCTTCTGGATGTTCTGTGAAGAAAACAGAATTAAAATGGAGTTTTAATATGAGACAGAGAGAACAGCATTTTACATAGATCCCAAAAATGAAGAGAAGGCATAGAAATTTAAAGTACCATTATGACCTAAAATAGGACAATTACTACTACTGTGTTATTTTTTAATAGTTTCTTTTTAATATTTATTTGTCGGATTGAGAGAAAGGGGAGGGAGGAGCAGGCAGAGAAACAGGCTCGGCTCCCTGATGAACAATGAGCCTGATGTGAGACTTGATCCCAGGACTCTGGGATCACGACCCGAGCCAAACGCAGACACTTAACCGACTGACCTAGCTGGGTGTCCCACTACCGTATTACTTTTTAAAAGACCCACAACATGATGGAGACCACATGACAGTAAAAGCCCTTTCACCTAATGAGACTCTGGTCCACAACCAAAGAAGCTGATTTTTTTCAAGTGGAGAATCATTAAAAGAGGTCATCTTTTATTTCAACACGAAGCATATGAAGTATATTCATTAGCTGTTTCTTACAGCAAGTCCTTTTCTTACAGCAAGTCCTTTTCTGTCAATATGGATCACCAGCTAGATTTAGTCATATAAAGCTGAAATTGAAATACTCACTTTCTGTTTTTACAGAATAGTAAGGGAACTTAGGTTCCTGCAAAGCAATCTGAGTCCAGAATCCTCCTAGATTTCTAGCATCTCCCCTCATCTTTTCATTTGTCTCATTATAGCCAATTCAGCAGTTTTTCTTAATTCACCTTCATTAAAGCAGTTCGTATAAAAATCACTTTTTGGGGTGCCTGGGTGGCTCAGTGGGTTAAGCGACTGCCTTTGGCTCAGGTCATGATCCCGGAGACCCGGGATCGATCCCCACATCGGGCTCCCTGCTCGGCGGGAAGCCTGCTTCTCCCTTTCTCACTACCCCTGCTTGTGTTCCCTCTCTGGCTATGTTTCTCTCTGTCAAATAAATAAATTAAAAAAAAAATCTTAAAAATCACTTTTTATATTTTTATTATTTTTTATTACTTACAATAACATTAAGTTAAATTACATAAATACAAGAAGTAAAACCAGCTTAAACAGTTTTAGGATTGGGGTGCCTGAGTGGCTCAGTTGTTACGCGTATGCATTTGGCTAAGGCCATGATCCCAGGCTCCCTGCTCCGCGGAAAGCCTGCTTCTCCCTCTCCCACTCCCCGTACTTATGTTCTCTCTCTTGCTGTCTCTCTCTCTCTCTCTCTGTCAAATAAATATAATCTTTTAAAAAAATTTTTAAGAATTTAAAAGAAAGTTTTAGGCTAAATACAAGCTCCTGAAAAGCAGTGACTCACCTGGTAGGAACAGACAGGTGTGGGTGGACCAGAGCGCAAACCATGAGTGAAGAATGTGATGGGGGATTAAATCCTATGCCTTTTTTTTTTTTTTTTTAAAGATTTTATTTATTTGACCGAGAGAAACAGAGCCAGAGAGGGAACACAAGCAGGGGGAGTGAGAGAGGGAGAAGCAGGCTTCCTGCCAAGCAGGGAGCCCGATGTGGGGCTCGATCCCGGGTCTTCGGGATCATGACCTGAGCTGAAGGCAGTTGCTTAACCAACTGAGCCACCAGGCGCCCCAATCCTATGCCTTTTTAAGGAGGGAAATGAGAGGGTTTGTGAATGTGGGGAGCTTCAGTTAAAGGTCAGGTGGTAAGATTTTGTATAGCATTTGAAAGGGGGAAAACCTTAAAGATGATCTACTTTCTCTTGCTCGATTCTTTCATTTTGTATTTGAGGAATTCCAATGAGAACTTGGAAAAGTCTGATGACTTGCCCAAAATCACAAAGCTAAATGAAGAGCAAAGTTATAATTAAAACTCCTTGTTTTGGTTCAGAATCCGATGGATTCTCTTACTTGGAAGTACTCACATGTTGAGTTCCAGGCTCCAGCGCACACCCGGCCTCACTGGCAGCAGGTGAACACGTGGGCACTCACTCGGCAGTCACTGAGCATGGACGCACCGTGCCCACACCCTCACCCAGCCTTCTCTGAAGTGTATACAATCGCTCAGTCCTCCATCACCGGGAATGAGGACTGCTACAGATTTGAGTGTTTCTATTTCTGACATAGCACACTGTCAGACTATAACAGAATATGTAAATGCAAAGACACAACTTCAGGAACTCTTTCGAATCATGTTTATCACAAAATACTTCATTCATTTATCCAACCACTCACATGTAATACTGCAGCGTGTGCTTTGTTTTTGGGGTTTTTTTTTTAATATTTTATTTATTTATTTGACAGAGAGAAACACAGTCAGAGAGGGAACACAAGCAGGGGGAGTGAGATAGGGAGAAGCAGGCTTTCCACCGAGCAGGGAGCCCGATGTGGGACTCGATCCCGGTCTCCGGGATCATGACCTGAGCCGAAGGCAGTCGCCCAACCAACTGAGCCACCCAGGCGCCCCCCCCCCCTTTTTTTTTAAATTAACACATAATGTATTATTTGGTTCAGGGGTATAGGTCTGTGACTGTGACCCAACACTCATGACAATACCCCCCCAAGGTCCATCGCCCAGTTACCCCAACCCCCACCCTGCTTGCGCTTTACTTTAAAAAGAAATCTGGGAAGAAGCTAAGAAAAAAAATCATTAGATCAGGCTGCTTCTCCTTAGTAAAGCTGGACAATGTATTAGTTTTATAATAAAAATAACTCCTTCATGCCTACTTGTAAAAAAGTGCACAAAACAATAAGACCAAATGATATAATGTCACTAATTTCTAATTTCTTTTATTTAATCAGTAAGTCTTTACTGACCACCTACAATGTATCCAGCATTAAGCAAGGCATTATGGGAAATTAAAGATAAAACTGGAAATAAGGCATTACAGAATCAGCTGCTGATGCACACATCTGTCTAGTTAACAAACACAATAAAAGAGTCCAGACAAAATACACTAGACATCCTTGATCAGTTATTCCGTAGAGACAGGGGCCAATTAAGTGAGTCCTTACCATTACAGAGATGAAAACTAGTGTAAAACCTCTGAATGCCCTTTAAATTACATGTTTACTATAATTTAAAGACCACAACTCAAAGGAAGATAGGAAATATTTTGAAGGGTAGACTGTTGACAGTCTCATTTATGAAATAAAAACATCTAAATGACTACTGGACACAAGTCCGCTGCTCTAGATGGGAAGAGTTCAAAGAACAACAAAAATGTTAAAACGGACGCACTTTAGTAGCAAGGCTGAAGTTCATGGAAATCCAGGCAGCTCTATACTAAATCCAGGCAGCTCCGTACTGGTTCTCCCGAGGCTCTCATCACAGGCTTCCTTTGGGAATGCAAAGTTACATTCCTCAAGTATCTGTATTTTAATGTAAATGCCTTCTATTCACTGCACGCAATCTTATCCTTTGGTGGAATTCTAGACAATCTGTTCAAATTCCTATAGTTTCACATATGAACCCAGATCTTTTTTTTTTTTTTAAGATTTTATTTATTTGACAGAGAGAAACACAGGTAGAGAGGGAACACAAGCAGGGGGAGTGAGAGAGGGAGAAGCAGGCCTCCCGCCGAGCAGGAAGCCCGATGTGGGGCTCGATCCCAGGTCTCCGGGATCATGACCTGAGCCGAAGGCAGTGGCTTAACCAACTGAGCCACCCAGGTGCCGCCTGAACCCAGATCTTTTGATGGCTTTTCTTAGATAAAATTTTCTCTGCTTCCCTGTCTGTGAAGTCTTTTTGGTGGAGGAGCTGACGCTCCCAAGATGCAAAAAAGATGGGTAAAAAGAACAGAGATCACCATTCTCCTCACAGTAGTAATAGCATCCAACATTTCCAGGCACCTTAAAGTGTAATTACACATAGTTCTAAGGACTAGATGCCAGTCCTCGGTTATCCTAGTTTGGAGATGAGAAAGTTAAGACAGAGAGGTTACACGTCAGGACATGAACTGACATACAACTCAAAGTACAGTTTTCCTTTATTAAACCACCCTCTAAGAGATTGTTATCTTAGTAACAAAAAAAAATCTTGTAGCAGGCCTGGCCTATAAAAACTTTCTGTTGTGAAGACTATATTATGAGCACATGAGTATGTTATACTCACATGAGTATGTTATACTGTTAAGTAAATTGCAGGGGCGCCTGGGTGGCTCAGTCAGTGAGGCGTGTGCCTTCGGCTTGGGTCAAGATCCCAGGGTCCTGGGATCGAGGGGTGCACAGGGTTCCCTGCTCAGTGGGGAGTCTGTTTCTCCTTCTGGCGCCCCTCCCCATGCTCTCTTCTCTTTCTCTCACAAATAGATAAAGTCTTTAAAAAAATAAATAAATCCACATACATTCAAACCCACAGAATGTACAACACCCAGAGTGAACCCTAATGTAAATTACGGACTCTGGATGACCACGAAGAGTCACTGTAAGCTCACCAACTAGCACAAACGCAGCCCCCTGGTGCTGGGGGGTACAGTGGGGGAGACTATACACATGCAGTGGCTGGGACAAGATGGGAAATCTCCGTATCTTCCGCTCAATTTTGCAGGGAACCTAAAACTGCTAAAAAAAACAGTCTATACAAAATGCATATAAAAACTGTAAAGACATACAAAAACTGTAAATAAGTAATAGCTTGTATACCCTTTTCTCATTCCTTGCCTCCAACTTTTTGAAAAATTGCTAAATGGGATTTTTTTTTTTAATTTTTAAAAAAGTATTTGAGGGGCGCCTGGGTGGCTCAGTCGGTTAGGCGACTGCCTTCGGCTCAGGTCATGAACCCGGAGTCCCAGGATGGAGTTCCACATCGGGCTCCCTGCTCAGCAGGGAGCCTGCTTCTCCCTCTCTCACTCCCCCTGCTTGTGTTCCCTCTCTCGCTGTGTTTCTCTCTGTCAAATAAATAAAATCTTAAAAAAAAAAAAAAAAAAGCATTTGAGAGAGAGAAAGCAATCATGAGCAGGGAGGGTAGCAGAGGGAGAGGAAGGAGACTCCCCACTGAGCACGGAGTCCAACTTGGAACTTGAACCCAGGACCCCAGGATAATGACCTGAGTTGAAGGCAGATGCTTAGCCAACTGAACCACCCAGATGACCCTAAACAGGATCATTCAAAATAAAGGCAAAAGGCACCTGGATGGCTCAGGTCATAATCCCAGCATCCTGGGACTGAGGCATCCATCAGGCTCCCCATAGGGAGCCTCCTTCTCCCTCTCCTCTGGCTTGTGCATGCATGCTGTCTCTCAAATAAATAAATAAAATCTTTAAAAAATAAAATAAAGGTGAATATTTCAATGGGTGCTATCTCAAAGTGATAGGCATTGTTCTGAGTACTTCACATGCACGTTCTCATTTAATCCTCACAACTACTAAATGAGGCAGGCTTATTATCCTTATATGTAGATGAGGAAAAGAATCAACTGCCAGGCTGATTCAATAAATTCTCACTGAGCATGACACTGTAGCAGATACTTTTGTATACATTACCTCTGTTATTTCAACAACCTTATTTATTAAACTTGACCCAACTGCTTTCCTATAATCTCTTAATTCTCCTCCACGTTTTCAGGACTTCTCGGTAAGTCTTAGCTTAGAAACATACATTTTGCTAAAAGACAAAGGCTTTAACATATTATGAAGATGAAAGGGAACAATACTTAACATACATGCAAAATATAGTAAGGTTTGGTAAGGTTATAGTAAAATCTAAAACAACATTTTGAACTTCGGTCCAGTCTTATGTAATAGGGTAACAACTGAGGAGTTTATGTCAGAAGGGAAAAACAAAGGAAAAACATTTTCCCATAATCATGCCTTCTATTGTCAGGAAACCCAGAAAATTACCATTACAGGATTTGTGTTCCTTCCTCTTTGCAAAGGATAAGAACCGGTGATCAAGAAAAGGAAGTTGTTGGTTGCTAAGTGGATATTTTGGGAAGACCCAGGTCACTAGCCATAAACACATTCTGCTAAATGTTATTCCTTAATCATTTAGCTAAAATAACTCGGCCATGGCAATCCTTAGTTTATTCTTTGTTAGTTTCTTTGGCATCAAGCAACCAGCCTCCACTTCCAAATGATTACAATTTCCCATCAAGTTCCCAGAGCATAATCTTTACTAGATCTATAAAGCTGTATGGAAACTCAATCACCTTAATGGTCCCATCCAACAACCCCAGGGTTTTGTTTTTGTTTTTTTTTTTAAGATTTTATTTATTTATTTGACAGAGAGAAACACAGTGAGAGAGGGAACACAAGCAGGGGGAGTGAGAGAGGGAGAAGCAGGCCTCCCGCCGAGCAGGCAGCCCGATGCGGGGCTTGAACCCGGGTCTACAGGTCCATGACCTGAGCCGAAGGCAGTCGCTCAACCAACCGAGCCACCCAGGCACCCCAACCCCAGGGTTTTTACCTTCTTTCTGAATTAGCTGCTTTGGAGAATGATGTATAGAGACTAAGTATTTACTGAAAACAATGGCAGTACCCTGGGGTACCTGAAATACTACTGGGTCAGCAATCAGAAGACTTTGAGTCCCAGGATTGGCAAACCAAGCAAAGAAGCAATAAGGCAAAGTCGTCTCACCTTATTGAATCTTGGTTGCCCAGCCTCTGGAAAGAAGGGGGATGACCAGATCAATCACTTTAAACCCATTCCTTTCTTTAAACAAAATCTCATGAAAAAGCCCACTACAGAAAACATAAAATAGGGGTGCCTGGGTGGCTCAGTCGGTTAAGCGACTGCCTTCGGCTCGGGTCACGATCCCAGAGACCAGGATCAAGCCTTGTATTGGGCTCCCTGCTCAGTGGGAAGCCTGCTTCTCCCTCTCTCACTCCCCCTGCTTGTGTTCCCCCTCTCGCTGTGTTTCTCTCTGTCAAATAAATAAATAAAATCTTAAAAACAAACAAACAAACAAACATAAAATACTGTTAGGGATCTGAAGCCTCCTGCTGGGCCTTTCCAGCTTCCCATCAAGCACTTTCAGGGAGCCGAGAGTCCGAGTGGCTCTAGCACTCTACAACGTGACTGTGTTGTAACAAATTATACTGCAGATTTCAACACATATCTTGCAAAGTGGAAATCAAAGTTCTGAAAGGAACATGAGCACATCAAATCTGCACTAGAGTAATACCACTTCCTTTGTAAGGCTGATGAACGTTTTCTGTCCTACGTTGTCTAAAGGCCTTGCTTAGAATAAAGGTCTTTTTTTTGAGGGGGTAGGGTTATGTCAGGTGATCAAGTCACAATCCATATCTGTCTCTCTCCTAACCATCTTTCCAATGAAAATTCCCTTAGATCTCGTTTAGCCCTTTATCTGAGGATCAGTCAAGGAGAATGTTCTGAATGTTACTTCAGTGCAGAAAGAGAAGATATATGTTTGTATGTTATGTATGTGCGTACATATGCATGTATATATTTTTAATCCTATAACGAATGGTAGAATGTGAATGGTACATTATGAGTGGGGTATGTAAAACTCAGAATGAAACTTAAGGCTCCCTGGTGTGAAGAACCAAAAGAGAGAGGTTTGGGTGACCAAAGCAGCTTAAAATTGAATGAGAAAATTCTGGAAAACAGTTAAGAGAGAAGTTCAAAACTACATTGAAACTCTGCCCAAATCTCTTAAACTATACAAGTGTGAGCCAGCCTTCAAGCAGCCCAACTGAGACTAAAATAACAGATTTCAGGTACTGCATACCACAAAGGAGACAGAGTATAGAGTTTTGAGTGCCACGTTAACTGTCTGCTTAACTAAAAAAATGAACACTCTTCCAAAGAATAACAGAATCCAGAGTCTTTACCACCTATCATAACAATGTCTAAGATACAATCCAAAATAATTACATATACCAACAAATAAGAAACTTGACCCACACTTAAGAAAGCATGCAACAACAAAAAAAAAAAAAAAGAAAAGAAAAAGAAAGCATGCAACAGAGTCCAATCTTCAGATTATCCAAATGTTGGAATCAGTAGATAAGGTTTGTATTTTAAAGTAGCTAAATAGAGGCACCTGGGTGGCTCAGACATCTGATGAAGCATCCGACTCTTGGTTTCACTCAGGTCATGATATCAGGGTCATGTGATTGAGCCCCACATCAGGCTCCACACTCAGCACAGACTCTGCTTGAGATTCTCTCTCTCCCTCTCCATCTGCCCCTCCCCACCCTGGATCGAGTGCTCTCTCTCTCTCTCAAATAAATAAAATCTTTAAAAAAATAAAGCAGCTCAAAAACTATGCCTAAGGGCATAAAGTATGTTCATAATAAATTAAGAAATAGCAACTCAGCAAGGAAAAAGGATAGCAAAAAAAGAATTGAATGGACATTCTGGAACTAAAAAATATTATATCATAATTTAAAAATCATTGTGTGCACTTAAGGTTAACTCAGATGAGGGATGACAGAGAAGTCAGTAAACTAAGCATCGATTAAGAGAAATTACACTATCTAAAGAGCAGAAAGGAAAATATTTTTGAAAATTGAACAGAGCTTCAGGGTCCTCTTAACAACACTGAAAACACAAACATAAGAAAGTGGAATCAGAAAAGAAGAAAGAATGGGCAGGAAAAAAAACCTCTAGCAGCATAAAAAAGGTAATTTTTTTTTAATACCCTAGGCACATCCAGCCAAACTGCTGAAAACCAAACTTAAAGAAAAAAAAATCTAAAAGCATCCAGAGAAAAGTGTCACGTTATCTACAGGGATACCATGATATGAAGGACTTCTCATCAGAAACAGGTCGAGGCCAGAAGATAGTGGAAAGACATTTTAAAATGCTGAAAGGATTAAAAAAAAAAGAGAGAGAGAGAGAGAAATCCAGTTAACCCAGCATCCCATATCCAGTGAAAATATCCCTTAAGAATAAAGATAAAATAAAAATATTTTCAGATAGATGAAGATTAAGAGTACCTGTCACCAGCAGACTTACATTATAAGAAAGAGAGAGACAAAGGAAGCCCCTGACGCTGCACCGGGAGGCACTGACATTAAGCAGCTCGTGCAGCTCCTGTCACACTCCACCTACAGGTCTGCACTCGGGAGCCCTCTAGTCACCACTCGCTGCCAAGCCTCCATGCTTTTACTCTAATACTCCTGATGCCACGAATGCTCTGATAAGGGGCGCCTGGGCGGCTCAGTAAGTTAATCATCTGCCTTAGACTCAGGTCAAGATCCCAGGGTCCTGGGATGGGGCGCCACATTGGCCTTCCTGCTGGGCAGGGAGCCTGCTTCTCCCCTCCTGCCTGCCCCTCTGTCTGCCGCTCTGCCTACTTATGCTCTACCAAATAAATAAATAAAATCTTAAAGAAAAAAAAAAGATGCTCTGATAAGACTGGAAAAGCCCAACTCATCCTACAAGACACAACTAAAATGGCCCCTTTGTATAAAATCACAGTTTCATCCCTTGCCATTTTGCTTCCATAGCATATTTTTTTTCCTTTGATAGTATTTTGTACACATACATACCAAGGGCATCAATCATACTCTAATATTACTTATGGGTCTGTCTTTCCACACAGATTATGAGTTTCATAAAGGTAGAAACCATTGCTTTTTACCCTCTATTCTCACCATCAAAGAAGATTTCTTGACATTGTATAAAGACTTGAATCAGTCTTCAGCAATGGCAGGCAATATTCTAAGTAAAGCTAAATTTCTAATATTCAATATCCTAAATAAAGAACTCATACATTGAAACAATTCACAAAGAGATCAGATTAAGGTAATGTCAAATAATCTGTTCTTCTCACTTACTAGTCAGGCTATCGTTTTTCTGAACCATTTGCATTCTCCTGACTGATCTGAAGTGAAGTACTAAAAATGAAAATACTCTGCTTGTAGATGAGCTATACTGACTACTGAACTAAACTCTAACTCTCAAATACAGTGACATCTGTTACTGAGGAGGAACAAGGCATTTAGTCTTCTCATTTTGATGGCTTTAAGACATACCAACGTGACTTCATTAGACCTGCTTTTATACATACACAGGGCATATAAAAATTCTTTGCCCTAAAAAAGCCAAGAGTGAAAAAAATAAAATGTACTTATTTTTATCACTCTCCTGAGCACATATAGCTGGTAAAAGAGACAATGAAAACTTCACACTGATACTTTTTCAGATATAGTCATACATACATCAAGTTGTATGTTAAGATAAGGGTGACAAAAGACAAAAAAATAATACTCTTCCTTCCACTCTTCCTCAGAACCGCTAATCCTGCTTTCAATGAAAGATAATTCCATTCGTAGGTTTCACAATCGTATAAATTTATTAGGAAAGGCCACTTTGCCCTTAGCTGTTAACCAGGGAAGGCTGCTCGGGTTTTTACTGAGATTTAGAGTACTTTTTATAAAGGAGATCATTATTTACACACTCTATTACTGACTCATGAGAAGAAGAAAATAAAAAAGGAAGATACTTTAATTTGGGGAATTAAGGAAATTTCCTTCTATTCTTGAATTCCGTCACTACCATGGACTAACTTAACACCCTGCTGGAAGCTGGCAGACCTACCATTTCCGTGGCTGCAAATTCACACAAAAGAAATAGTTGCAGCATGAAGGTCAAGGCAGCTAATCATTTAATCACTAAGCACTAAGGAATTTTTAAAAAGGAAAAAGATAAAATGAGAAAAAGTAATTAGATTTATTTTCAGTTAGTGACATATCACCCTGTTTCAGTCTATAAAAAGCAACTTTATCCTATCTTGAGCTTAAAAAAATACTAATTTAAAAAATTCTGCAAAGGAGGGGGCACTGACTGATCTAAGAACGGCTAACATTCTGTATTATTATCTTCTGATTATCGTAACAAGGTGAGCTTGTCCACCAACCCCCTTTCACCTTTGGGGAAACTGAGACTCAGAAAGACTACAAAAGGTTGACATTCCCAAGGACACACGGCCAATAAAGTGGCAACAAGATTCAAACACTGATGTTTCACTTCCAAAAACTGTATCTTCTCAACCTCCCAATGCATTCCTCCTCTCTCCTGATCACTTTAAAGTTTCTCAGGTAGGAAGGTGTCTTAAAATCTATTATATGAAAAAAATCTATTATATGATCAGTGTAGCATTACTTTTGCTTTCCCTTGAAACATCTTACGGCAACGGTGAATCATTTAATTAATAACAACCTAGCATGGGAAAAAAATATGTACTAGATGAAAATCAGATTCACAAATACTTATGTGAACTAGTAATACATCATACAATTGTGTTAGTTTAGATTCAAAGTTCAATCTTTGTTTCATTTGCTTCTACTCTGAATGACTAATAGAAATAATTTTAAAAGTATTTCTAGGGGCGCCTGGGTGGCTCAGTTGGTTAAGCGACTGCCTTCGGCTCAGGTCATGATCCTGGAGACCCAGGTTCGAGCCCCACATCGGGCTCCCTGCTCGGCAGGGAGCCTGCTTCTCCCTCTCTCACTCCCCCTGCTTGTGTTCCCTCTCTGGCTGTATTTCTCTTTGTCAAATGAATAAAGTAAATCTTTAAAAAAAAAAAAAAAAAGTATTTCTATACTCTCATATTTGATAATGATTTTGTAAGTGAAACTTCCATAAGGGCCAGGCCCATAATTATATGTCAATTTTGTTTAAAACTGTATACTGAGCACCTAGCACAGAGCCTGATACATATCTGTGCTCAATTTTGTTAAGTGAATAAATGAACAAAAACCTATCAAGGAATTATTACTAATGTGATAATGATCTCTTAAGGATGGGGGAAGATGACTGAGCAGAGAAATGCCCTTAATTCAACCTAATGTTATACTCCCATCACAATAAGGGGAGCATGAACCACCACTCACATTTGATAAAGGACCTGGATTTTGATTAACACTGTAGAGATATTATTAACTGACATATGTAAATACAGTCATCATCTTTCACAAGTAAAAGACTTTAAAAACATAAATTCAGGAAACCAGTGGTCCAAGTATCTAATCACTTCAGTAATTAAACTGTTAACACTTTCAAGGCACTAATGACAGAAATGTTTCTCATTCTCCGATATGCTATACTCTAATTTACGACTATCAGAAGACTTCCCTGTTAAACAAGCAACGCCACCCCCAACGCTGCTTATGGTTTTACTCACTGAGCGAATGAAATTATGGTTTTAATCACTGAAAGGAAAACATGAAAAAGACTTTAACACAGTCTCAGGTTGGTGGCAAATTGAAGGCTTAAGATGAACAGTGCTGGGTAAAATGATGCAGTAGCTGTGAATACCACCTGGCACATCCTCAAAAAATTAAACATAAAATCGCAGCATGACCCAGCAATTCTACTTCCGGGTAAATACCAGAAAGAAGTAAAAGCAGCAACTCAAACAGACATTGATACACCACGTTCACAGCAGCCTCACTCACAATGGGCAAAAGGCAGAAGCAACCCAGTGTCACTGACAGATAAATGGATAAACAAGCTGGGGTATACACACACAATGGGATATTATTTGGCCTTAGAAAAGGAAGGAAATTCTGACACATGCTACAACGTGGATGAACCTTGCAAACATGCGAGTCACAAAAGGACAAATATTATATGATTCTACTTATAGGAAATCAAATCCACAAATATGAGTGGTCAAATCTGCAGAGACAGAAAGGAGAATGGTGGTTGCCAGGAACTAAGGGGTAGGGGTCACAGAGAGGTGGCGTAGGATTTTTAGTGTAGGAAGATGAATGTTTTAAGATGGGTGGTGGTGATGGTTTGTACAACAATGTAAATCCACTTCATGTCATAGAACTGTCCAGTTGAAAATGGTTAAGTAGTAAGTTTTATGATTATTTTAACACAATATGAGAAAGATTTAACAGCACTGGAATTACTGAATAGAGGAAACGAGAAAATAGTGTCTGGACATGAGAGGATTCGCTGGAGAATTCTGCAGGAATAGGCAGTCACACTGAGACGCTCCAGGCATGTATTTACATGTTTGGCCTACTCGTCCATATTCTTTTACTTTAAAGGTTCAGATCACACTGCGTACCCCACCCTATGACACTAGCACATTTCCAAAGACCGCTTATCTAAACAGGGTGTGAAGAAAGCAGGAGTGCCTCCACTCCAACACTTGCCACTGGGACTGAAGAGATCTTCACATTTCAAAGGTGAATACAGACAGGCACTCCAGAGAAAATACGACTAGGCTGCTGGCAGGGATTTGTCATATTCACATGCATACCAAATTCAAGACCAGTCATTCACCTCACTGCATTCTTTTGACCCTCTGGCTTCTTAGTCTTTGAAAAAAAGAAGTAGGCAAACTACGATCTCAAATGAATGCATGTTTATATGTTTCCCTTCCTAAAAATCACATAAAGTTGGCAAAGTAGAAGACAGCAAGGAAAGAATAAGGTATGCCAGTATGAACTCAAATGGATTGGCTCATCATTTAAATGCAAAGAATGAAACCAAAAAAGTACTAACAGGAAACAAGGATAGATTTCCTTGTAACTCCGGAGTATAAAACTTTTTTTTTTTTTTAAGATTTTATTTATGTATTTGACAGAGAGAGATCACAGATAGGCAGAGAGGCAGGCAGAAAGAGGAGGAAGCAGGCTCCCTGCCGAGCAGAGAGCCTGATGCGGGCCTCGACCCCAGGACCCTGAGATCATGACCTGAGCAGAAGGCAGAGGCTTTAACCCACTGAGCCACCCAGGCGCCCGGAGTACAGAACTTTCTAACCATAATTTAAATCCCAAAAGCCATAAAAGACAAATTTGACCGAAAAAGAAAAAAAGAAATCCAGCAAACAAATAAAATTCTGTGTGGCAAAAAACACTGTTAAGTACAAATGAAACACAAATGACGCAGGGAAAAATTATGTGCAACTTAACAGCACCCAGAGAGGGTTAATCTCCTATGTAATTCTAGAGCTAGAAATTCAGAGCTAGAAACTCAGAAAAAGACCAACAGCCCAACAAAGAAACAGGCAAAAGGCATTCACAGTCTCTTGCCACCAAAGGAAGAAGAGTATATGAACAGCTCTTAGACAAACAGAAACGCTCGATCCAAAATGCAAATTAAAGCCGCAACGTGGTAGCAATCCTCATCTATCACATGGGTCAAAACTCAAAAGAAATTTCTGTGGGTGAGGTTGGCAGAAACCTGCATTTTCATACCTTGCTCTTGGGAATAAAAAATGGTTTAACCCCAGTATGCCAAGTTTACAAATTTGTATTTTGGTCTATCACCTACTATTCATTTAACATATACTTTCAGGTGCATCTTACGTACTATACATAGGTACACAGGTACACAGGTACTTTAAGGTATATACAGACAGTTAAGAAATCATTACCTTGAAAGAGCTGGAGAGGAAAGGAGAAAATATAGACGAAAATAACAAGCATATAAAACCAGATAAAAATTCCTATAATATAATAAAGAATCTGACTAATCATTATGGAAACTTGAATCATTCTGTATTAGTTTCCCTACCACTCACTCTACTTTATATCCCCAAACAAGCAAACAAAAGACCCCAATTCATTACGTTCCGTTAAAACTACTTTATCCCACAATGTATATATGAAACCACGTGGCCTACTTCCTTGCCTGAGAACGGCCTCACTGAGGAAATCACAGTATGTCTGTAATTTGAATTTCTGAAAGCCTCCTATTTTACGGCTGCTCCTTTCACAGGCATCCTCACAATTACCATGTAACCTAAGATCCTAAAAAGTAAATAAAACAAAACAAAACAAAAAAAACATGGAAGGTGCCAGTTAACAAGCATTTTAATTCAAAGAGAGAAGCATAATTTTCTGCGCTGAGGTATGTCACAGACTGGAGAGAAATTCACAACCCTCCAGCACGTACATCCAGCACGTACACTAACAATTAGTGAGCAATTTGAGGAAGCCATATACAGCTAGTAAAATTAAAAATTATAGAAGTATGTCACTTCAGGATTTTTCTAAGATTTTTAATGTATTAGAATACCTTGTTTAAAATTGGGGTGTCAAAATTAACCACCCAAAATGAGTACCACTCAAGATGTGGCAACAAGTTACAACTCATCATTGATCTTGGGGAAGAGAGCTGTACACCAAAAGAAATCTTTCAAATACAAAACTGTTATATTAGCTATGTAATACTATAGCTCTTCTATACTTATCTCTTATTAATATCAGTGCACGGAATGGGACAAGTAGAAATAAAAATTATGAGTATGCATCCTTCCTGACTCAAAACACATTGACTCTGTGTGCATTAGGGGGAGGGAGACTGCTGCTCCTTTCCTCCCTTTCTCTATACTCAAAAAGCAATTATTTTATTAAGCTGTGCCAGTCTAGGCTCTACTGTTCTATTTTAACTTTATGGCACCTATTGTATACTTTGATTCTCAGGGGTTAGCATATCATGCTTGTCCACTGCCTGTTTTTCTAAATAAAGGTTTATTGGAATACAGTCATACACATTTACACATTGTCTATGGCTGCTAGCTGAGTAGTTACAACAGTCTTTGCCTAAACCTTGAGGGATCAGCAGACTATGGCTGGCCCCCTGCCCCGTTTTGTAAATAAAGTTTTGCTGGAACACAGCCACATTCATTCATTTACATACTGTCTAGGACTGTTTTCATACTGTAATGGCAGAGTTGAGTAGTTACAAAAGAGTGTATGATCTGAAAAGGAAATACAAAAATATTTACTATTCAGACCTTAACAAAAGATTTGCTGACCACCATGGTAAATGAGCATAGCATTCCTGATAAAATTAACTGCTAAAACACTTCACCAGACTCTCTGAAATACCAGAAAGTTTAGAGGCCAGCTTGAGCTGAACTTCCTCAATGATCATTCTTAACATTTATTTCATTTTAAAAAATCTACAGTTTCAGACAAGTGATTTCTAGGTAGCAATGTCCCGGTAGCAATGTAAATGCAAATGGTGCACCTAAATGACTTCTGTAAGCCATCACACATAAAGTATTACTATAAATACAAGTTAAAGTAGAACTGCTCTTAGTTGCTGAAAGTAGAATGTATACATCATTGTATTTTATTAATATTTGGACATAAACTGCAATTAGAAGTTTGGGACTTAAATCATCAAATTTAAGAGCAATATTCTGGAAATCAACAGATCTCTGCTAAACCAACGAACGAGATTTATGCTGTAATAGTCTTGGTTTTCACGTTTAGTTAGACTAAATAAAATGCTTCACTAGAGAGGCATTTTTAAAAGGTGTACAATACACCTCGGCTACACAAGAATACAACTTCTGGTGGACATAACCACTTAGCTGCACCATAAACCTCGCCAACAGCTCATCTTCTAACGAACCTACTCTTCGTTCCTCTACTCCCCCGCTCGTAGTGAGACTCGTCTCCATTTGGTCACCAAAGCCACACCTGGGACTCTTGTTAGTTTCTCCTTTCTCCCTAAGTTCTGCTGCTTTACCTCCACGCATGTCTCAATTTTACCCACTCTCTTTCATCAAGGTAATAGTTTAGAACATAACGATTTTTTTGCAAGACAATTCAGACAGTCTTCTGGTATTTCTCCACCTTGTCAGGCTCCCCTCACATCTCTCCTTCACAAACCAAGTAAGTGTTAGAAAATGATGCCCAGGAAGTCTTGAGACCTGGCTGCATTTAGTCTACAAAAGGAGGAGGTGGGAGGCAGCCAGACAGAAGGAAGAGCATTCACAAGACGTCAGTCTGGGTGAGTGGGACACAGAAACTGTCAGGCAGGTCAGAATGGCTGGAATGCTGGATGAGAGATGAGGTGGGGAAAACATTAAGCAGTAAGATCATGAAGATCTTTGCAAGTGTCAAACTGTAATTCCACTTCCTATTTATTCTCACATGCCAGGCCAACCAAAAATCTACTGCCATGGACAGTATCCAGATAAAGAAGAAATTCAAGTGTCACGTGCCAACTTCCCCATGGCAATGCTTGCAGAATGGCAGTGTGTTCAAAAACTGAAATATAAAAAGTTCTTAAGCCAGAGACTTCAATTAACCCCTCTCACTGTTTAAAGTCCTATTTCAAAAACTACCTCATTCTCTAAACCTTTCTGCCTGAATCTTCCCCCACTACTCAAATGTTAGCTTTCTCTCTGGGCTCTTCCAACCATCTACACTTCTGTCTTGGCTCTCACTGTTTTTCATTATGAATGTCTGATAATCATGGTGGCCAAATGTAAATTCTATAACACAGCCCTGAGTATCTCTACTGTGAATAACCTAAAATCAAATTATTACATTTATTTGTGTTTCTGAAATGCCAAAGATACTGGAGTCTAATACAGAAGAAAGGATACTGGGCACCTGGGTGGCTCAGTTGGTGGTGAAGTGTCTGCCTTTGGCTCAGGTTATGATCTCAGAGTCCTAGGATCGAGCCCCATGTCAGGCTCTCTGCTCAGCGGGGAGCCTGGTTCTCCCTCTAACTCCCCTCTGTGCTCTCCCTCCCTTCCTCTTTCTCTCTCAAATAAAATAAATAAATAAAATCTTAAAAAAAAAAAAGGAAAGGAAAGGAAAAAAAGAAATGATACTGAGAAGATCAAAACTGCTCTTCACTTTGTATCTTTAGATGTTTGTAATGAAGAAGGAACCTAAGAGTGCTAAAGATGGGAAATGAAAACCATGTTTGGCTTTATGGCTACTCCCCACCCCAAAGGATCAGTAATCTAGACCTACACATTTAAAACAGTTTAGAGGGGCACCTGGGTGGCTCAGTTGGTTAAGCATCTGCTTTCGCCTTAGGTTTGTGATCCCAGGGTCTGGGGACTGGACCTGTGACTTCTCCCTCTCCCTCAGCCTTTTGTTCTGCCTACTTGTGCCCTCTCTGTCAAATAAATGAATATAATCTTTAAATAAATAAGCAGGGCGCCTGGGTGGCTCAGTGGGTTAAGCCTCTGCCTTCGGCTCAGGTCATGATCTTAGGATCCTGGGGTCGAGGCCCACATCGGGCTCTCTGCTGAGAGCCTGCTTCCTCCTCTCTCTCTGCCTGCCTCTCTACCTACTTGTGATCTCTCTTTCTGTCAAGTAAATAAATAAAATCTTAAAATTTTTTTTAAATAAATAAGTAAATAAAATAAAATAAAATAGATTTAAAGAATCCATTGGGATTCTAAAACATTTTTAGTATTAAAGAAGTAAAGGCTAATTTAGGGTATGAGAGCAAGGAAGAATATATGTGTTTAATACTGGATATGGTCACTCACCTGTCGAATTGACATGGTACAAAGAATATACAGAAAGATGAAGGAACAGTCTGTGGTATCATCCCCCAGCAGGTTTCGATGAGACAGTCCTTGGATATAGGAAAGGGGGGTGAAAGGGAGCTTTGCCACCACTCTACCATCAAATCTAAAAAGGAAAAAACAAAAAATTGTTATTTTTGGAAGACCGACAAGCTTCTTAGTTCCAGGGAAGAATCTGAGACAGAAATAGACCTCTAAGTCCCTTGATCTCTACAAAACAAAGAAAGATATTCTAAAAAGAGACCTAAAGAACAAGGATGTAAGAAAGGGCCTAGATTTTTCCACCAATCTTTTTCTAAACTAATGAGTCCTAATTTTTTCCGTATCAGAAGCCCTGAACACTCTGAAAAACTGAGATCCCTACATTGTTTAAAGGTTATAGCCATCACTATTTACTGCTTTATAAGTTAAAACTGAGGAATGTTAAAAAATATTTACTAAATCACTTAAAAGGTAGCATTAAATTCATTATATGTTAACACAAATATTTTTTTTTTGAAAAAAAGAGGCTTTTTATTTTTTCTTTTGGCAAATATCTTTAATGTTCTGTTTACTAGAATACTGCTGGACTCTCAGAGCTGCTTCAGTATTCAGGCTGTTGCAATAATACACATCATGAAGCCCTGAAGCCTCTGGAAAATTCCGCTGTACAATAAAAAGAGAATAAGAATAAAGAAGGAAAATAACATCTTAGAATTATTCTGGTAGTAACGTTCATCTCAGGGACTTCCCAAGAGTCTCAGTGAGCTCTAGGAATCCCCAGACCACAGTCTGAGAATCACTGTTCTGAACCATGGCCCCCATAAGATTTTTAAGAACGCTCTTTTCCAAGACTCAGAGATTCCCAATATACACCTTAAACAGGCTAAACATTTCTGAATAGAAATTCACAGAGTATATAGTGGTGAAGAAAAAAAGCAGATTCTTAAAATTCATATACAATATTCTGAGATAACTTTTAACATACTATTAGTGTTTGAAAGTATTCTTTTTACTTTTTCTAAAATAGGCAAGAGAAATGTTTCTAAAAGAGAAAAGCTTAGAAAAAAGCTAAAAGAAAATGCATATCAGCATTTATATTGAGGTACTGGGATCTTAGTTTCTTTTATACTTTTCTATGAATAAGTAGCACAATCAGTCAATAATGAAAACTATAAAAATCAACCAACTGAGCCACCCAGGCGCCCAACAGTGATTACTTGAAGCAGATCTTTAAGCACTTTTGTCATATGTAAGTAAAGTCAGATTATGCTTGGGCCTTTCCCTGTGCAAATATATACTAGAAAGGCAGTTGGAAATAGTGAATGAACAGTCAGTCATACATATATAGAAAGGATGCCAAGAGAAGGTTCATTCTCTTCTATACTCTGCAGCACAGCTGTCTAAGAAGATCTTTGGAACCACAGTAGTTGATCTGCATATTTAGCGATTTTTCCCCCCAAAGACAAAGATGGTATTGCTACTTCCTTTTTCTCTCTCCCTCTGTAGAAACATTCTAAATTCCGTGTGTGTGTGTGTGTGTGTGTGTGTGTGTGTGTGTGTGTTTTAAGTTTTTATCTAGGTTCCATACCGAGGCTGGGGCTCAAACTCAGGACCCTGAGATCAAGTCGCACATACCACTGACTGAGTCAGGCAGTCACCCAAGTATTTTTCTGAGAGGGACTTTTCTAGCTGTTTTAACTGGAATTAAAGACTTTATTTGGGGGCGCCTGGGTGGCTCAGTTGGTTGAGCGACTGCCTTTGGCTCAGGTCATGATCCCGGAGACCCAGGATCGAGTCCCACATCAGGCTCCCTGCTCGGCGGGAAGCCTGCTTCTCCCTCTCTCACTCCCCCTGCTTGTGTTCCCTCTCTGGCTATGTTTCTCTCTGTCAAATAAACAAAAAATCTTAAAAAAAAGTAATCACTGTCACTTTCTTCTAGTAACTTTACAAAACCAAAACAAAAATAACAAATTTTTCAGGAGAAGATATTCCTGTTCTCTCAGAAGAACTATTAAGGGCAGTCACCCCAGTATTTTCTGATTATATGCTAAATATAATACGCTGCTCTAGGTGTGCCACTAGTTAGACTGCGAGAAGGGATGGAACAGATATAAGCTATTCCCTCTTACTCCTAACATACAAACCCAATATATTAATCTTATATAATCTTTTATTCTGTTATTTTCAACTTGAAATTGTAACCAAAAACAAAACAAAAAACCACCTTTTAGAACCAATGAACAAATTCAGCAAAGCTTCAGTATATAAAATCAACATCCAAAAATCATTTTATGCATGTCTATACACCAACAATGAGCTAGTTGAAAAAGAAATAAAGAAAACTATCCACTTACAATAGCACCAAAAACGATAAAATAGGAATAAATTTAACCAAGGAGGAGAAAGATCTGTACAATGAAAACTGTAAGACAATGAGGAAATAAGCTGAAAAAGACACACACAAAAATGGAAAGCTATCTGTGTTCATAAATTCAAAGAGCTAACAATGTTAAAATGTCTGTTTTACCAAAAGCCATTTATAGATTTAATACCATCTTCATCAAAATTCCAACAGCAATTTTCACAGAAATAGAAAATACAACCCTAAAATTCATATGGAACCACAAAAGACTCTGAGTAGATAAAATAATCCTGAGAAAAAAACAAAGCTGGAAGTATCACACTTCCTGATTTCAAACTAAATTACAAAACTGTAATAATCCAAATAGTATGGTAATGGCAAAAATGCACAGACCAATGGAAGAGAAGTGAAAGCTCAGAAATCAACCCACTCATCTAAGTCAACTACAAGAATACTCCATGGGGAAAGGACAGTCTTTTCAATAAATGGTGCTGGGAAAACTAGACAGTACCATGCAAAAGTATGATATTAGATCTCTATCTAATAATACTCACAAAAATTAACTCAAAATGAATTAAGAACTTAAACATTAAGACCTAAAACTGTGTGGCGCCTGGGTGGCTCAGTTGGCTAAACGACTGCCTTCAGCTCAGGTCATGATCCCAGAGTCCCGGGATCGAGCCCCACATCGGGCTCCCTGCTTGGCGGGAAGCCTGCTTCTCCCTCTCTTACTCCCCCTGTTTGTGTTCCCTCTAGTTGTGTTTCTTTCTGGCAAATAAATACAATCTTTAAAAAAAAAAAAAAAAAGACCTAAAACTGTAAAATTCCTAGAAGAGAACATAGAAAAAAATCTCCTTGACATTAGCTATGATTTTTTGGATATGACACCAAAAGCACAAGCAACCAAAAAAAATCTATATTAAATGAAAAAGCTGCTGTATACAAAAAGAAACAGGCAACAAAATGAAAAGGCAACCTATGGAATGGGAGAAAAAAATATGCAAACCATATATCTGATTTAGCGGTTAACATCCAAAAAACAAGGAACTCAAAATTCAAAAGTAAAATAAATAAATAAATAGATATATAGATAAATAAATCTGATTTTTAAAAGGACAGAGTATCTCCAAAACCATTTTTCCTAAATAAGACATACAAATGGGCAAGTACATGAAAAGATATTTAATGTCACTAATCATCAGGGAAATATAAGTCAAAACCACAACGAGATATGAATTCAGTTCCATAAGAACAGTAATCATCAACAAGACAAGAGATAACAAATGCTGGTAAGGATGTAGAGAAAAGGGAACCCATGTACACAGCTGGTAGAAATGTAAACTGCTGCAGCCATTATGGGAAACAGAATGGAGGTTCCTCAAAAAATTAAAAATATACAACTATAAAATCCAGCAATCTCACTTCTGGGTATAAATCCAAAATAAATGAAATAAAGTGCTATCTCAAAGAGATATCTGTACTTCGTGTTCACTGTGGCGTTATTCACAAGAGCCAAGACAAGAAAACCACCTAAGTGTCCACCGACAAATGAATGGGTAAAGCCAATGCAAGATAGATGTATCTACACCAACCCAAGAGAATGTTTAGCCATAAAAAGGAAGGAAATCCTGCCATTTGCAACAACAGTAATGAAACTTGAAAGCATTATGCTAAGTGAAACAAGTCAGGGAAAGATCAATACTGTATGATATCACTTATACATGGAAGTGAAAAAAACGGAACTCACGGAAACAAAGTTAGATTCGTGGTTGGCAGGGGCTGGGGGATGGGAGAAATAGGAAGATGCTGGTCAAAGGATAAACCTCCAGTTGCAAGATGAGTAAGTTCTGGACATCTAATGTACAGCCTGGTGATTACAGTCAATGATACTGTATAATACACTTACATTTGCTAAGACGGTAAATCTTAAATGTTCACACCACACCACAACAAAATAACTATGTGGGATAAACCTTACTGTAGTAATCACTTCACAATATATATGTGTATCAAATCAGTACACGTATACCATGTGTGTACACAAATATACACAGTAGTCATATGTCACATATGTCAATTATATCGCAACAAAACTGGAAAAAAGATTTAGAGAAAAAAAG
Source organism: Spilogale gracilis (assembly GCA_004023965.1). NCBI lineage: Eukaryota > Metazoa > Chordata > Mammalia > Carnivora > Mephitidae > Spilogale > Spilogale gracilis. Next base: position 30,737 of record PITA01011454.1, on the reverse strand, counting down.
GAAAACCACTGATGTCCTGTAAGTTATTCATTTATGTGAAAGTATCGCATGAGACCTTAAGCCAGCCATAGATAAGAGGGGGAAAATAAAACTTTCAAGCACTCTTACTTTTTTTAAAAAGATTTTATTTATTTATTTGACACAGAGAGAGACAGATCACAGTAGGCAGAGATGCAGGCAGAGAGGAGGAAGCAGGCTCCCTGCTGAGCAGAGAGCCCGATGTGGGCCTTGATCCCAGGACCCTGAGATCATGACCTGAGCCGAAGAAAGAGGCTTTAACCCACTGAGCCACCCAGGCGCCCAAGAACTCTTACTTTTAGTGAATTAATTTTTTCCAGAAGACTTGAAGATTATCATAGGAATAGCTGAGTGAAGTAATGTCTAGCCTAGCAAAGAAGACTTGGGGAACAAAGGTGCAAAAACAGAGACAGCTTGTAGATATTATTATACCTAGGCATATTATTTCTTTCAGTGCACTTACTCTCTGTTTCCAGGGGGGCAGGACTACTGCTTATTAGAAGTACAGGAAGGCATATTTTGGTCCTAGTAAAAGAAATCACTTTTGGGGTGCCTGGGTGGCTCAGTCATTAAGCATCTGCCCTCAGCTCAGCTCATGACAGGATGAAGCCCCGCATTGGGTTCCCTGCTCAGCAGGAAGCCTGCTTCTCCCTCATTCCCCCTGCTTGTGTTCCCTCTCTAGCTGTGTTTCTCTCTGTCAAATAAATAAATGAAATCTTTAAAAAAAAAATTACTTTCAAACCCTAAAAACTACTCAATAAAAGTATACCATCTCAGAAACCCTCAGGCTTTTCTTTGTTGGAAATAATTAAACAGAGGATAGAAAATTATCTGCTAGACGTATTATCGAAGAGATTTTTGTATTGGGACAGAAGTTATGTGTTAAATGACTTCAGATCTCTTCTAAGATGGTAATGTTTCATTTCAGCTTTATGGAAATGATCCAGGATGAAAAGCCAAAAAGAAATAAGTAGCTAAAAGCAGTGCCTCCTGCTGCTTCTTTGGAAATAGGGAAATTCAAGTCCTTTCTATCTAACTTCCGGCTTTTTTCTTAAAAGCTTCCAGCAATCAACAAATTTTAAGATTAAAAGGTATATTGGAGATTGTGTATTCCATTCCCTTTTTTTTTCTTTTTTGAGATTTTATTTATTTATTTGACAGGGAGAGAGACTGAGAGCAGAAACACAAGCAGGGGGAGCAAGAGAGAAAGAAGCAGGCGAGTTTCCTGCGGAGCAGGGCGCCCGACTTGGGGCTTGATCCCAGGACCCTAGGGTCAGGACCTGAGCCAAAGGCAGATGCTTAGTAACTAAGCCACCCAGGTGCACCAGTGTATTCCATTCTACAGTAAACAGATGATCAAAGTGAAACTCTGAGAAATTACATTAAAAATTGAATAATATAATCAAAGTATGTACTAGACTTCTCATTTCATATGCCAGCTTATAAAAAACAGAGATACAGTCTTCAACGTTTAGGTGCTCACAGTTTTAGTGTGCACACAATAATAATATGTATTTTTAAGTGCACAGGACACAAAGACCAGAACAAAAACATGAATTATAGCTGAGCAATTGTGCTCCTTGGTATCTATCCAAAGAGTATAAAACTTAGCTGCACCCAAAAACCTACACACAGGTGTTTACAGCAGCTTTATTCATAATTGTTGAAACTTGGAAGTAATCCAGATATAAATGGATAAACTGGTACATCCAGACAATGAAATATTATTTGTTGCTACAAAGAAACGGGCTCAGATGTAGTGAAAAGAAGGTCCATATGTATCCCAATGTTCATAGCCCCAATGCTCACAATAGCCAAACTGTGGAAAGAGGCAAGATGCCCTTCAACAGACGAATGGATAAAGCAGATGTGGTTCATATATACAATAGAATATTACTCAGCCACCAGAAAGGGTGAATACCCAACTTTTGTATCAACATGGATGAGACTGGAGACTATACTGAGTGAAATAAGTCAAGCAGAGAAAAGTCAATTATCTTATGGTTTCGCTTATTTGTAGAACATAAAGAATAGCATGGAGGACATTAGAAGAAGGACGGGAAAAGCAAAGGGGGAAAATTGAAGGGGGAGACGAATCATGAGAGACTGTGGACTCCGAGAAACAAACTAAGGGTTTTGGCGGGGGGAGGAGGGAGCCTAGTGGTGGGTACTAAGGAGGGCATGGATTGCATGGAGCCGGGGGTGTTATACGCAAACGACAAATCTTGGAACATTACATCCAAAACCAATGATGCAGCGCCTGGGTGGCTCAGTGGGTTAAAGCCTCTGCCTTCAGCTCAGGTCATGATCCCAGGGTCCTAGGACCAAGGCCCACATCGGGCTCTCTGCACAGCAGGGAGCCTGCTTCCTCCTCTCTCTCTGCCTGCCTCTCTGCCTACTTGTGATCTGTCAAATAAATAAAATCTTAAAAAAAAAACCAAAACTAATGGTGTACCACATGGTGACTAATATAACACAAATAAATAAATAAATAAATAAATAAATAAATAAATAAATAAATAAAATGGAAAAAAGGGGCTATTGGCCATGAAGTCATGGAGGAACATTTTTATTTTTTCCAAATATAATTATATTTTTTATAATAATTTATTTTTTTCAATGTTCCAAGATTCATTGCTTATGCCCCATACCTAGTGCTCCACGCAACACGTGTCCTCAATACCCACCACTAGGCTCACCCTCCGCCATCCCCCTCCCTTCCAAAACCCTCAGTTTGTTTCTCAGAGCCCAAGGTCTCTCATGCTTCGTCTCCCTCTCTGATTTACCCCAGTTCACATTTCCTTTCCTTCTCCTACTGTCCTCCATGTTACTCCTTATGCTCTACAAGTAAGTGAAACCATATGATACTTGACTTTCTCTAGCTGGCTTATTTCACTCAGCATAATCTCCTCCACTCTTGTCCATGTTGCTACAAAAGCTAGGTATTCATCCTTTCTGATGGCTGAGTAATATTCCATTGTATATATGAACCATATCTTCTTTATCCATAAGTCTGTTGAAAGGCACCTTGGCTCTTTCCACAGTTTGGTTATTGTGGCCATTGCTGCTATGAACACTGGGGTACATATGGCCCTTCTTTTCACTACACCTGTATCTTTGGGGTAAATACCCGGTAGTGCAATTGCAGGGTCATAGGGTAGCTCTATTTTTAATTTTTTAAGGAATCTCCATACTGTCTTCCAAGGTGGCTGCACCAACTTGAATTCCCACCAAGAAAGTAAGAGGGTTTCCCTTTCTCCGCAGCCTCTCCAACACTTGTTGTTTTCTGTCCTGTTAATTTTGGCCATTCTAACTGGTGTAAGGTGGTATCTCATTGTGGTCTTGATTTGAATTTCCCTGATGGCTAATGATGACAAACATTTTTTCATGTGTCTGTTAGCCATTTGTATGTCTTCTATGGAGAACTGTCTGTTCATGTCTTCTGCCCATTTTTTGATGTGATCATCTTTTTTTGGGGTGTTCAGTTTGAGGAGTTCTTTATAGATCTTGGATATCAGCCCTTTGTATGTACTGTCATTTGCAAATATCTTCTTCCATTCCATGGGTTGCCTCTTTGTTTTACTATTTCTTTTGCTGTACAGAAGCTTTTTATTTTGATGAAGTCCCAAAAGTTCATTTTTGCTTTTGTTTCCTTTGCCTTTGGGGACGTGTCTTGAAAGAAGTTGCTGTGGCCAATGTCAAAGAGGTTACTGCCTATGTTCATGGAGGAACTTTAAATAGGTATTACTAAGGGAAAGAAGCCAATGTGAAAAGGCTATATACCTGTATGAGTCAAACTATGTGACCTTCTGAAAAAGGCAAAACTATGGAGCCAGTGGCTGCCAGGAGTTGGGGTGGTGGGAGAGAAAGGTATGAATAGGTGGAGCAGAGGATTTTTAAGGTGGTCAACCTACTCTGTATGGTACTATAATGGTGGCTTCATGGAATTATACATGTGTCCAAACTCCCTCAATGTACACCAAGGGACCCCAAATATAAGCTGTGGACTCTGGGTGGTTATGGGTCAGCGCAGGCTCATCACCTGTAACAAGTGCACAGTGTTCCACTCTGGTGGGGGATGCTTCTAGTGAGGGAGGTCATGCATGGGACAGAGGGTACAGACGAAATGTCTGTGCCTTCCTTTCAATTTTTCTGTAAACCTAAAACTACTCTAAAAAAATAGTCTTATAAAAAAAAATCAATACAGCACATGAATAGTAAAACACTTATATTATATGAACCTCCACACCAGTACTACAAAACAAGTGAAAAGCTACTATTGTCAGTGTTCTGAATAAGAAAGTTGACAAAAAGAACATAGTATACCGAAGAACAAAGAAGTCTTCCTTCTTGCCAATAGTAGCCTTCTACAGGAAGCTTAAATATAATGAAGCTTTTTGTAACATTCTCCTCCTGAAGAGACTGTATTTGACTTCTTTGACCTCTATGGCTTAAAGAAAGGCATCTAATATTTTATCTTGTACTGATGAACTGCATAAATTGGCATTTCAATACTAGTCAGAGGCTTAAAAACGTAATTAACAAACAGCTGCTGAATAATTATTATACAGAAAATGCTTTTCAGATATGGCCGTTGACTCAAGAGCTTTAACTGCAGAAAAATAAAATGGAAATACATAAGACATCATAGACATGTGAGAGACTACTGTTCAGTGCTAGACTGTTCAACACGAGTGACGATGCTATGAAAATTCTGCAGAGGGGCACCTGGATGGCTCAGTGGTTAAGCATCTGCCTTCCACTCAAGTCATGATCTCAGGGTCCTGGGATCGAACCCTGCATCGGGCTCCCTGCTCGGCGGGAAGCCTGCTTCTCCCTCTTTCACTCCCCTTACTTATGTTCCCTCTCTCGCTGTGTTTCTCTCTGTCAAATAAATAAATAAAATATTTTTTTAAAAAAAGAAAGAAAAAGAAAAGAAGATTCTGCAGAGAAAGCCTATGGAGCCTCTGCTGACAAGGGAAGGGCTTTGTTCCTTACATGTTCCTGTATATAGCTTTGAAAACCTCAGTCCTCTACAAATTTCATAATTATCAAAGCAGCAATACAACTATTATTTTTAAGATTTTATTTATTTATTTGACAGAGAGAGATTACAAGTAGGCAGAGAAGCAGGCAGAGAGAGAGGGGGAAGCAGGCTCCCTGCTGAGCAGAGAGCCTGATGCAGGCCTCGATCCCAGGACCCTGAGATCATGACCTGAGCCGAAGGCAGAGGCGTGACCTTCTGAGCCACCCAGGCGCCCCGCAATACAACTATTATATTCATTTGGTCCCCATCTTTTTTAAATTATCTTTAGTATTTCATTATTAAGTATTTTACCCTCCTCTGGTTGCCTTTTTTTTTTCTTTTTTAAGATTTTATTTATTTATTTGACAGAGAGAGTGAGACCACAAGCTGGGAGATAGAGGGAGAGGGAGAGGATCATGACCTGAGCCCAAGGAAGCCAATCAAACAAGGGAGCCGCTCAGGCGCCCCTCTTCTAAGGGTTGTTCTAATTCCACTCAGCTTAAACCTAGAGATGAGAAGGAGAAAGTGGCAGGGAAGAAGGAGGGAAGGGAAAATTGGGAAAGAATGAGACCAGGTTATTTGTCTGATCATGTGATTATCTATCTAGAAAAGCAGAGAACCAAATTAAAACTTACTAGAACCTACCAGAGTTTAGCAAGATGGTCAGTTACGGAATAAAGTAACAAAAATTGGTAACCTACTTTTATACCAATAGTAAAGAGCTAGAAGCTATAAAATACATGCAAGACTTATTTGGAAAGAAACTACAAAAGCACGTAACACAGACTTAGCAGAAACACCATGTTTCTAGATGGGAATATTAAAAATTATAAAGGTGTCTAATACTTCAAAACTAACATATAAATTGAATAAAAGCTGAGTCAAAATTCGAATGGGCCCACCTCTGGGCTCTCTGCTCAGTGGAGAGTCCACTTCTCCCTCTCCCTCTGCCTGCCACTCTGCCTACTGTGCACTCCCACTCTCTGTCTAATAAACTAATAAAATCTTAAAAAAAAAAAAACTCAAATGCAATTATCTTAAGGGGAAGCTGATGCATGAGTGATCCTAAAATTTATGTGAAAGAATGTGTTTCAGGAACAATGAACAGTGCAGTTAGAACACAATAGTTTGTAGACAGTAAAGAGAAATAACGTTGGAAGAACAGGCTGCAGCCAAAGCATGATCATGCCACGTTAATAAGTTTGGACTTACATCAGTAGTCTGAGTGTCATGATGCTACGAAAGGACTTTAAAGTCAAGAGATGCAGGAGTTATATTCCAGCTCAACGTTCACTAGTTTTGGTTTTTTTTAAGATTTTATTTATTTATTTGACAGAGAGAAGCACAGTGAGAGAGGGAACACAAGCAGGGGGAGTGGGAGAGGGAGAAGCAGGCTTCCCGTGCCCGATGCGGGGCTCGATCCCAGAACTCCAGGATCACAACCCAAGCTGAAGGCAAACTTCTAACGACTAAGCCACCCAGGCGCCCCCATTTACTAGCTTTGAGACCTTGGATAAGTTAAGTAACTTGGAGTCTCACACTCTCATCAGTAAAATAAAGACTATAATTCTCATCTCAGAAGACTGCTGAGATTACAAGGGCAACATATATAAAGGCCAACAGTGGCCAATACGGAGTTACTATTTCATCAGTAGCAGATGTGGTTATTAGACAATGAATAACATGTTGTGGGGGATGGTTGACTTAATGCTGCAGTGACAGGAGGCACCATCAAGCTACTGGCATGCCCAAGGTTAAGGAGTAATAGCAGAGAGGAAAGGCAATGGGCTGAAACTAGGATAAGAGCTGATGTAGCATGGATGAAGAGGAGAGGTGGGAGAGAAGAAGAGGGAGAGATGGATGGGCAGATGGATGGGTGTCTAGACACAGAGAGGTAGAAAAAACGGGAACTGTTAAATGATGGAACGAAAGATTGACAATGTCAGCGAGAACTCAAGTGTCCAACATTAAATTTGGAACAGGGTGGAAACACAAGAAATGTGTGCTGAAAGGAAGAGAAGGAGGGACGCAATAAAGCTTTCAATTCCAGGTGACTAGAAATGAGCACCACTGAAAGACACACAAGTATCAGGAAGAGCACTGCTTTGGCAGAGAACATGATGGGTTCCAAGTGAGTCTCAAAAATAACATAAAGAGAAATAAGCCTCTCTGTGGCCCAGGGACAGCTGTTCTACAGCCCAAGAAAAAGGCAAATATTGCTATAAAATTTCTCTCTATAAAGGATCTTCTACAAACTACAATGACCCCTACATAAAAAAGAATAGCAAATTTTTAACTACTAAATCAATACTTCTTATATAGCTGTCTATTCTATTTGAAGGGAATAAGAAATGTGAGGGCTCAGGCTGGGCAATTTTCTTTTATCTCCCAGAGCATGAGGCACAAAAAAATGGCATGCAGCTTTTCGACCTGAATAAACAATAAAAATAGTTGAAACCTATAAATATTCATGTAGTACACGCACAAAAACTTGAAAACTGGAGGGAGAAAAATCAAAGGCAAATGAAAATGATTACTGACTCAAAGGAGAAAGACACATAAGATATACATTATAATCCTTTGTTGTTACGTGATTCTACGATTATAACCAAATTAGCTTCATTTAGTAAATAAACCAACTATGGACTCAAATCAGAACTACACCAAGCTCTAGTTTTAACCATTGAAAAGAACAAAAGAACTGGCAAATTCTTTTTTTTATTTTATTTTTTTATTTTTTTAAGATTTTATCAGATCATGACCTGAGCCAAAGGCAGTCGCTTAACCAACTGAGCCACCCAGGTGCCCAGAACTGGCAAATTCTACTAAAAAGGTAATGTAACAAATTCTTCCTACTGTAAATAATGAACATAAGCCAAAATGATTCATTTCCACGTTTCACAACTTATTTACAAGTCAAGACTTCTCCCTACTTAAGCCTAATGTCAACGTTCTCATTATTAAAGAGACAGAGTCTTTGAAAATAAGATTTACATTACTACCCTGTCAACAGGATACACACTATTTTGCATTATATTTTCCAAATACTGTTGATAGGTTAATACTGAAACACTCTTGAGTATTTATTGCTGATATTAGCCTGTCTTATTATAAGACTCTGAGCTATCCCAGGCTAAAGTAAACTATGAACTAAGAGTCAGCAGAAGACGTTTTCATCTGGGCTGAAGACTTTATTTGTTGGCGTAAGACGCTAGCGCTCTTCCTGTCTCAGTCATGGAAGCCCATATAGAAACAGAAGCCAGAAACTCAAAGTACTTTGAAATGCTGAGTCCCCCACATGGAGAGCAGCTGTTCCAGAGAGTCCCCCAGTCCCATGATGGACTTTATGGGAATGATAAATAAACTTCTGTTAAACCATACACACACACGAAAACATTTTCATCAACTACATTCTCATGCTTTTTGAAAATTTGGTTCCATTATAATTGGTTCACTAACTAGTATTAAATCCTAAATGAACCACTGACATCTTTAAAATTAGTAATTACAATTAAAAAATTTTTGATCCATGGGTGCATGAGCAAGGGGCAGAGGGAGTGCCCTCTCTCTCTCTCAAATAAATAAAATCTTTTAAAAAAAGTTAATTGTTCATAAATACACACACATATAGAACAAAAGTTAAACAAACCATATTATTAAAGAATACTCACATGGAATTGAACATTCCCATTAGGGCAGTAAAACAAAAGCCAATTGCAAACATGGATTTCATTCGGACCTATAAAGAGACCAACAAATTATCATTTCACACTAAAGAAAACCACTACTAAGGCACACCCAAAAATTCTGGTTTCACGTCATGTTTAAAAGGCACTCTGTAGCAACAAGCTATTTATTGGCTAACCCACTCTACACCTTCAAGCCCCTTTCTGATGAATAGTATTGGGGTGCCATGTGACCCAGTTCTGGCCAGTGAATTACAAGTAAAAGTACTGAACGGGACTTTTAAAAGGGAGAAAGTTGGCTAGTATCCCTTTTGGTCTTCTGCCCATTCTTCTTGCCTGGAATGAAGAACATAATGCCTGAAGATAAAGGATAAAGCACCATCAGATAACGAAACAACCAAAATCTAAGAATGGCTAACCTAAGTCCTTAATAACTTTACTGAGCTGCTACACCAGCCCAGGACTACCAACCTCTGAACTTCCTGAACAAGTAAAAAAATCTTTATCTGGGGCACCTGAGTGGCTCAGTTGGTTAAGTGACTGCCTTCGGCTCAGGTCATGATCCCGGAGACCCGGGATCGAGCCCCACATCAGGCTCCCTGCTCGGTGGGAAGCCTGCTTCTCCCTCTCTCACTCCCCCTGCTGTGTTCCTTCTCTGGCTGTGTTTCTCTCTGTCAAATAAATAAAATCTTAAAAAAAAAATCTTTATCTGTTTAAGTCATTGTTAATTAGGTATTCTGCCACTTGCAGCTAACTTACTTAATTACATATGTGGCAAAAATATAAATAAACAAAAGATCATATGATTAACAGTTGTTATTTCTGGATGACAGTTTTTTTCTTTTTTAAGATTTTATTTTATTTAAAGATTTTGTTTATTTATTTGATAGAGATAAACACAGCTAGAGAAGGAACACAAGCAGGGGGAGTGAGAGAGGAAGAAGCAGGCTTCCCGCCAAACAGGGAACCTAATGTAGGTCTCGATTCCAGGACTCTGGGATCATGACCTGAGCAGAAGGCAGACGTTTAATGACTGAGCCACCCAGGCATCCCTTAAGATTTTATTTTTAAGTAATTTCTACATCCAATTTGGGACTCGAACTCATGACCCTAAGATCAAGAGTCTCATGCTCAGTCTCAGTCAGAAACTGAGCTAACTTGGGGCCCCTGGATAACAGGTTTATCAGCAATTTTTCTCTCTTCTTACTATAGTTTCCAAATTTGGTCTTATAAAGACTTAATAACTACGTCAACAGAAAAGCTATTTTCAAAAAGATGCACCTCTAAATAATAGCCTTACTCAGTAAGAATTGTAAGAAACAGACGAAAATATAGCAAAGGTCTCTTTGAAAGGAGGAACTGTTGCAGAGTTCAGATGTCCTGTGTGAAACATACAGAAATAGAAAAATTACTCAAGCCATATAATTAGCCTACCTATGCCTTAGAAAAAGTCTTGAACAAACTCTACTCTTTATAAATGACGAGTGTATGGGTAATAAAATCATTTTTCTTTACACTTTATGGTATGCCTGACACACAGAACAAAAGGCCTCTTAAAGAACTAAGGTAACAATAAAGGCCATCTGTAATACTCTAACTCGGATACTAGCGTGACATGGGCATCAGAAAACCAAAGATTTAGCAATGACATGAGAAAAAAAGAAAACAGGCTACTTCATTTGAAACATAAGGGCAAAGCTAATTAAGAACTGTGTTAGGGGCGGCGCCTGGGTGGCTCAGTTGGTTAAGCCACTGCCTTCGGCTCGGGTCATGATCCCGGAGACCCGGGATCGAGCCCCACATCGGGCTTCCTGCTCGGCGGGAAGCCTGCTTCTCCCTCTCTCACCCCCCCCTGCTTGTGTTCCCTCTCTGGCTGTGTTTCTCTCTGTCAAATAAATAAAATCTTTAAAAAAAAAAAAAAA
>PITA01011454.1:8780-19985 GCA_004023965.1 Spilogale gracilis | reverse complement strand
GAGTGAGAGAGGGAGAAGCAGGCTTCCCGCAGAGCAGGGAGCCTGACGCGGGACTCAATCCTAGCACCCTGAGATCATGACCTGAGCTGAAGGCAGAAGCCCAATGACTAAGCCACCCAGGCGCTCCCAGGAGCATATTTTCATTTCCATCTGGTCCAGGAACACCCATGACATTATTGGGTGAATTTCTGAAAAGGTAAGTACCATGTATTTCACTCAAATCAAAGTCTTATGCTATAAAACATTTTGTGGGCCACAATATTACACTTCAGACTCTTACCATGGATAGGTCTCTGTTGTTATTTTTCAGTTTCTCTTCCTGCCTCTCTGAAAAGAATTAAGAAATTGATTAATATACACAATGCTGAGCACAAAGATGTTAAACTGTCACTGATTGGTGACACTTCTTTCTCAGGATCACTTAATAAAAAGATGAGTTGAATACCTGTGTTATTGTATGCTTTATATTAGCAGAAAATTCAAATATAGCAGGGTACCCAAATATTTCAATTTAAGTAAAAAATATTTAAATATTAATTAAAAATTACCTTAGGTATTAAGTGTCTTAACTTGGTACATCAAGATATACTTTTATACTATACTGACAAAAAGTGTAAACATGATTGCAATTAAGTTTCAAATATGAATTATTTATCTCTGTTTCCCCGCTTTCAATTTCTTTAAGAGAGCAGAATCTAAAAAGTAAAAGTGTTGAATCAAGACAAATTTAAAATTCAGGTTCTTTCATATTACAGACTAATTACTCTAAAGACAAGCATAGTCTTTTAGGTAAGTCAATTAGAAAGCTAGAAAATTTCACATATATTTTAAGAAAGTTGTTATACACTGGGCGCCTGGGTGGCTCAGTTGGTTGAGCGACTGCCTTCGGCTCGGGTCATGATCCCGGAGACCCGGGATCGAGTCTGACATCGGGCTCCCTGCTCAGCAGGAAGCCTGCTTCTCCTTCTCTCACTCCCCCTGCTTGTGTTCCCTCTCTGGCTGTGTTTCTCTCTGTCAAATAAATAAAATCTTTAAAAAAAAAAAAAAAAAAAAAAGAAAGTTGTTAAACACACACAGTCCAAACTGCTTAACAAAGTCTCAACTTTCTGCTCAGCAGGGAGCCTGTTTCCTCTGCTCTCTCTGCCTGCCTCTCTGACTACTTGTGATCTCCCTCTCTGTCAAATAAATAAATAAAATCTTAAAAAAAAAAAAAAAAGAATAAACTGGTACGAGGGCAAGTAAATTTGGGCAGGTACAGGAAAGAAGGAACAAAAAGAAGCCTACAGAAAAACTGGTTTGCAGACTGGACTGCAGTTTCCAAACGGTCACAGAGGGATGAAGACAGGATACCTTGCCCTGAACTGCTCCTATCCAGTTTATTCTCCCTGCAAGGGAAGGATATGGGCAGGAGAGAGTAGGATGCTGGAGATATATGGAACAAAATGAACAAAAATGAATGGAGCTAAGGTCTATGTTGGGGCCCGGAACTCCTTTGTTATCTGGGCAGTCCTCTTACAATGTAACAAGCTGTTTTTAAATTGGGGGCTGAGGCCTGGAGTATAAACTGATGAGAAGGTAAACAGGCATAAAGTAACTAGAGAGGGAAGAGACTACTAACTACCACTACAAAATAAAAAGAAGGTATAGGGGGATCACCTGTGCTAGAAGCACTGCCATATCCCTGACTCCCTCCTTTCTCATCCAAACACCACATCCTATTAATTATACCTCATAAGTATTTCTTAAAGATGTATTTCTTTGAGAGAGGGGGGAGGGAGGGAGGGAGAGGAGGAGGAGAAGGAGAGGGAGAGAGAGAGAGAGAGAGAAAGAGAGAGAGAGAGAGAGAGAGAAGAGTGTGCACACTCTCGAGGGTGGGGAAAGGGAATCTCAAGCAAACTCCCTGCTGAGCAGGCAGCCTGATGTGGGGCTCAATCCTAGGACTCAGAGCTCATGACCTGAGCCAAAACCAAGAGTCGAACATTTAATCGACTAAGTCCCCCCAGGCACCCCACATACATCATATTTATGAAGCCCTCCCCCTCCTCACCACCATGTCCTTAGAATTTCTAACCCCTTTACCTATATTACTCCAAGTCTCCAAGCATCTCACTGCCTCCAAACTTGCTCCCTCAAATTCATCTTCCATAAAGCTGCCCATCAGATCTATCTAAAATGTAAAACTGACCAAAATTATGATACTCCCTGGCTTAAAATTCTGGCATGGCCTTTCATTCCAGTGTCACCACCTGCAAGTCTGACGGCTGTCCCTACAGCCTCATTTCCAATCGCTCACATGAACTACACTGCAGATGTTCCTGCAACACCAAACAAATGTAATCTGCTCTGTACGTGAAGCTTTTCTCCAGATCCAGTGTATTTGTTCATGAAGTCCTTTCTACCTGGGTGACCAACTGTCTCAGTTTTCCCAGGATTGTTCCAGTTTTAGCTCTAAAAACCACACAGTCCAAAAACTCCTCAGTCTTGACCAGCTGGAATTTCTACCTAGAATGTTTTATTCTGTCCCTATCCAACCCCTTCCTGGCTACCTAGTACTCAACTTTTAAGCCTCAGCACTGTCACCTCCTTTTAAAATCTTGACTACTTAGTCAGTAATATTCTATAGAGCTTTCTATAATTACAAAGATATTCTGTATTTGTGTGGTCAATAAAGTAGTCACTAATTACATGTAGCTCCTGAGCAAATAAAATGTGGCCAGTGTGACTGAGGAACGGAAATTTTAACTTCATTTAACTTTAATTAATTTAAAAGGCCAAATATAGCTAATGGCGGCTGTACTAGAAACAATATTAGAAGTCCTTACTTTTTTTTTTTTTTAAGATTTTATTTATTTGAGAGAGAGAGAGAGATCACCATAGGCAGAGAGGCAGGCAGAGAAAGAGGGGGAAGCAGGCTCCCTGCCGAGCAAAGAACCCCATGCAGGGCTCGATCCCACAAGGCAAAGGCTTTAACCCTCTGATCCACTCAGGCACCCCTAGACGTCCTTTCTTTATGCTTCCAGAATATTCCATGCACATCTTTAGCCTTATACAGAGTTCACATATTCTCTTATATTGATCTATTTATATACCCATCAACCCAACTAGATGGCAGGCTCCTGGAGAACAAGGAATCTCTATGCCTTCTTCATCTCTGTATCCTCAGTAACTGGCATGTAGTTAGTTGCTCAATATTATAGTATGTGCTCAATATTGTTTCGTGAATGATTCAGCAATATAATAAAAGCTGATCTGAAGATACAGCATACCAAAAATCTTTTTCTAGGAGGCAGTCCTTTATGATGAAGCTGACAGACTGAATAGATGGAAAAAGCACAAACAGCCTATAAGTTGAGAGCAAAGTGAGGTGACATAGTTCTTCTGAAGCCAAGTCCACACAGAAACAATAACCGTATTACCAAGGTAGACAGTGTGTATACACAGCGTAATAATACGGCAGCACAGGATTACACTACACACCAACACTATTAAGGTTCTTCAAGATTCTTCAATTCATATAGTTACTAAATACCTACCACACACAAAGCAGTTTTAGTATCAAATGATTCAAAAATAAGTTAATATTCACTTGGTTTTGGAGTAGGTAAAAAATACAAATATCATCGATATTTGCTTTCATTCCTATCTCTGATAAATTTGTGGCACAGCACTATCAGTTGCACAAGATTTAGACAGATGGGAGAGCAGAAGCAACTGGGACTAATTCTCGGCACGGGGATTTTACTCATGGACAAGTAACAGCTGATTATGTCTGAGGCTACCGAAGGGTTTGTGTTACATACCCTAGTACTAGATTCCACTTTTTACTAGCGACCATTCCCGACAAAACAGAACAAAAATGATTGTATAGAAAAAAGTAAAGTTGATTTTTAAAAAGATGCCGCTGTAGAGAAAAGGGACAAAAAGGAGAAACAGAATAAAGAAACAACTAAACTAATATATTTAACAGGGCAACATTACACATGCAAAATTTCATTTGAAATGAACCTGATCTGTGTGTGGGTAGGAAATGCTAAGATGCCTCAAGAAGCAGAAACATTATATAAACAAAGACTAATCAAATGTCCAGGACAAAAACAATTATACCTAAGAATAAAGTTTTTATGTTCCATTCTGGGTTAGATAAGTTAGTTACAAGGTATAACTATTTCAATACAACCAAGTAGTAGATGGTACTACTACTATTACCAAGTACCATTACTTTGGTATTACGGTTATTGTTTCTGTGTGGACTTGGCTTCAGAAAAACTATGTCACCTCACTTTGCTCTCAACTTTTAGGCTGTTTGTGCTTTTTCTATCCATTCAGTCTATCAGCTTCATCATAAAGGGCTGCCTCCTAGAAAAAGATTTTTGGTATGCTGTATCTTCAGATCAGCTTTCATATGAGAATAACCCAAGTTCTAATAAACCATATTGAAAATAATACCTTTTTTTAAGAGGTACTCCAACAAGTCTCAATCTTAATAAGACCCTCTACACACATTTGCTACTGAAAATTGAAACAGCACATCAAGGGCACCTGGGTGGCTCAGTGGGTTGGAGCCTCTGCCTTTCGCTCGCGTCATGATCGCAAGGTCCTGGGATCGAGGACCACATCGGGCTCTCTGCTCAGATCTTTATGATACAGGCAATAATGACAGCTACATGTAAACCTATCCACTCTTGATTCACCCTCAATTTCCTTCTGCTGTAGATCTCTTCGAAACTTGGACCATTGATTGGGGCAGCACGGGTATTGAATCAATCCTATCATTCTTTCCATCCTTCCTTTCCAAGCAGTTAACAAAGTTCTTACTCCCCCCTCCTCCTACTGAGGATGCAGTCAACTAGCCCCTGTGCTTTCTTCTCTCTGTCCTGCTGTTAGGATAGACATTCTCGTAGAGCGGAAGAGAGTTTGATACTAGCGTCATGAGCCGATTTACCAAGGTTCTTTAATAATACTTCAGAGAGAATTTGAGAGGCAGTTGGGCCTTCCTGGGAATTCTCTTCACTGGGCATCTGAGATGATTCCAGCGCCCATGTTGGGTAAAGCTGCTTTGGCGAATCCATTAAAAGCCTAGTCAGATACCGAAGCTCCTCCTAGACCTTCAGGTTCCAATGGGAAGTAATGCTCAAGACTCATCTTGCTACGAAGTAGCCTGGAAAGAACTTTATAGCCCAGAAAGAATGAAAAAAAAAACCCCAAACTCCAATAAAGCATGGTATGGCAAGAAAAAGAATAAAACCAGAAAAAAAATACCTTTTTTTTAAAAGAAGCTGCTTTCCTCTTAAAAAGAAATTGTGTTTCTCCAGGGAAACAATTCCTAAAAGCATTACATGAGCAGCTAAAATAAATGGAAGCAATTTATTTTGAAATGATAACATAAACCATTTCTTAGCAGTAACCTTAGGATGTAATAAAGGGGAAAATCATGCCTCAATCCCTCCATTTCACAGGAATTCTATACACCATCTTATTACTGAATTTTGGAAATACAACCTCTAAGAAAGTGGAGGAAACTTCATGGAGAAAAGAAGTTAGAAATATGAAGAAGATACATTTATGTTTTAGAATGACTTGTTATTCCAGATGACAGGCAAAAAGAAAAATTTAAATTCTAAAAGGGAATACTTCATGGGGCGCCTAGGGGGCTCAGTTGTTAAGTGTCTGCTCAGCTCAGGTCATGATCCTGGAGTCCCTGGATTGAGCCCCGCATCGGATTCCCTGCTCAGTGGGAAGCCTGCTTTTCCCTCTCTCACTCCCTCTGCTTGTGTTCCCTCTCTACCTGTGTTTCTCTGTCAAATAAACAAAATCTTAAATAAATAAATAAACAAACAAACAAATACAAATAAAAGGGAATACTCTAATTAAAAGGAGGCTATATTGGGGCAGTTGGATGGCTCAGTCGTTAAGTATCTGCCTTTGGCTCAGGTCATGATCCCAGGGTCCTGGGATCAAGCTCCCTGCTCAGAGGGGAGCCTGTTTCTCCCTCTCCCACTCCCCTTGCTGTGTTCCCTCTCTCGCTGTCTCTTTGTCAAATAAATAAATAAATAAATAAATCTTTTTTTTTTTTAAGGCTCTATTTCCTGTAGCTATGGGAATCAACTAGTAGCAATGATGACATCTATTCTGATCTCAGAATGAACAGACATTAGGCCAATCTATTATACATTGTTATTTGACAGCATTAGGCTGTCAACAAGATAACATTATTTATTTAAGAAAGGAACACTTTGGGACACCTGGGTGGCTCAGTGGGTTAAAACCTCTGCTTTCAGGTCAGGTCATGATCCCAGGGTCCTGGGATCAAAACCCACGTCCGGCTCTCTGCTCAGCTGGGAGCCTGCTTCCTCCTCTCTCTCTGCCTGCCTTTCTGCCTACTTGTGATATCTCTCTCTGTCAAATAAATAAATAAAATCTGTAAGAAAAAAAAAGAAAGGAACACTTTATCAATTTCCTTAGTCAATAACCAGTGTCTTTTCTGTCAATGAATGGAAATCAATACGGGAGGAAACTGGGTGGTTGGATCCAACCAACAGTTTGGGAGATGGAGAACGTTTTCAAATAAGGAAGACAGGATCAAAGTAGCAGGCACCACTCTACAGATTAAAAGAATTAGGCATCCCATGGCAGTTCTACATTCTGAGTTGTCTTGAATGGAAAACCAATTAATAATATAACCTTGAAATTTCATGTAGATTTGGTAATGGAGAGGAAGCAAAATTTAAACTAAATGCCTGAGGCAGTCTTCTTTTATGGAAAATCCAAATGGTATAAAGGCCTAAAATGAATATATAAATTCAGGGCCCAAATTAAACTACATTTCAAAAATTTCCTCCCATATCTCCAAGTCCAAGAAAAGAGATATCCACACCAACTCAGTCAAGCTTCAGAATGCCTGCTCTCCCTTCCCCAGCCATCTTGGGATATTTGCCTCCTACCATAGTCTTTGTTGAGGGTCGGCCTTTGAAAGATTCCTCTCACTCCCACCCTGCACTACTGACCTAAAAGGCAGCCAATCCACATGCCTTCTCATGACCTGTGGTGTAAAGAGAGGAGCTGAGCCAGCCAGATTTCTTCTCTCAGAAATTTAAACCAGAAAATCTTGGAATAGTCAATCAATTAACTGTGGGAACAGATACAGAAAAATTATAGCACTGGCTCTCAAACTTTAGTTTGCCTAAGAATATCTGGGAAGCTTGTTAAAATAGCAGACTCCTGGGTCCCACATCCAGAGATTCTGATTCAATAGTCTGAAAGGAAGACTCAGAACCCTTCAATCTTAACAAACACCTCCAGCAATACCGGTGTAGGGGACCTACAGAGCACATTATGAGTAATACTGATATAGGAAGAACCCTAGGACACAAGCCAAAGTTAGGTGTAGGCAAATGCTAGAAAAACACTTTAGAGAAAGTGAGGGAAGCTGAACAACAAAAAGAGAGAGAAGTACGCGTTACTAGTGCAGCCTCAGGGGCGCCTGTGTGGCTCAGTCGGTAAAGCATCTGACTCCTCAGGTCATGGTCTCTGGGCTGTGAGACTAACTCCACATCAGGCTCCATGCTAGCCGTGGAGACTGCTTAAAATTCTCTCTGTCTCTCCCTCTGTCCCTCAAACACCTCTCCCTGTCTCTAAAAAATAACTAATTAATAGTGCAGCCTTGAAGGCCCTGGAGTCCACTGTCTCACCTCATCTCGGGCTTGCTCGGCCTACCAGACTGGCTTTAACACAGTTCCTGCCTTCCTGTAACCAGTTACTTCAGTGTTTCCTGAGTTTGGGATCCCATACATTCTGAAAACAAATCCCTCATTACATGAGGTAACTTGTAGCCAAAAGAGCTAAATAAAATTCATAGATCAAAAGTAAATGTGTTTCCTTTCTGTGAGAGAGAAATGTAAAATGGCCAAAACATATGCACCTGAAATTAAGAATGGGGAACCTAGGGGTGCCTGCGTGCCTCAGTTAAGCGCTGTATTGCGCTCCCTGCTCAGTGGGGAACCTGCTTCTCCCTCTCCCTCTGTGCCTCCCCCCACCATGCTTGTGCCTGCGTGTGCTCACTCTCGTGCACACACGCTCTCGCTCTCGCTCTCTCTCTCTCTGTCTCTCTCCCTCTCTTTCAGATAAAAATAGAAAAGCTTTAAAAAGGGGAACCCTGGCGGCTCAGGTGGTTAAGCATCTGAATTGATGTCAGTTCAGATCATGATCTCAGGGTCCTGAGATCGAGCCCCACAATGACAAGTTCTGTGCTCAGGGGGAGTCTGCTTGAGATTCTCTCTCTCCCTTTCCCTCTGACCCTCCCCCGTGTGTACACCCTGTCTCTCAAATAAAAAGTAAATCTTAAAAAAAAAAATGGAGAATCTTTTTTTTAAAAAAGATTTTAAAATCCCCAAGATTTTACTATTTTTAAGTAATCTCTACAGCCAACATGGGACTCAAACTTACAAGCCTGACATCAAGGGATTGCACAGTTGACCAACTGAGCCAGCCAGGTGCCCCAACACTGCTTTTCTTGACATTGAAAACTAATAGGCAGTTTCCATAATTGCTCTTCAAAAGAACATGGGGCGCCTGGGGGGCTCAGTCGGTTAAGCTACTGCCTTCGGCTCAGGTCATGATCCTGGAGACCCGGGATCAAGCCCCACATCGGGCTCCCTGCTCAGCGGGAAGCCTGCTTCTCCCTCTCTTACTCCCCTGCTCGTGTTCCCTCTCTAGCTATATTCCGTCTGTCAAATAAATAAATAAATAAAATCCTTTAAAAAAAAAAGTACAAAAGAACATTGTGATGTTGTAAAGGTGTTTCACGGTAGTATTACAATAAATTGTATCTGGCTGGGTTTTTCACAACATGTCCGATAGTACAAATGTCAAGGTGAAATAGAGTAGAAGCCATTTTAGGGAGTCCAAAGTAACACAATTTAGGTTTATAGATTCCTGACAGTCTGGCTTAAGCTCAGATCTACAAATCTAGAGCATAGATAGACTGTCTTTTAAACAACTTCTCATAAACATTACATCTTGTAACTCCTGATGTCGATAATCAATACTTCACAGGCATTATTTCTCTTAACTTCTGATACTTTTTGGTGAGCAAAAAATTCAAGGCAGCATTCTATGTTAAGGTAATTTACATTTTAGTAGGTTTGTGTTGTCAATTTAAGGGCAGAGAGCAATCCGTGTTCCATTTTTATAACTTTCCTATCCTTTATAGCAAAGCTACTTGAAAGAATAATCCTATATTATCTTCACACTTCCTCACCATGCATTCTCTCCTCATCTAGATAATATGGCTTCTGTCCCCTATCATGCCACTGAAATCATTCTTGCTGCATCACTAACAATAACTTCCATTTGCCTCTTAGACATCTGACACCTTGGATCCTCTCTGTTCCCTGAAACTCTCTCCTCAGTTAGATGGCAAATCCTTTCCAACTTCTCTGGCAATATTTCTGCAGAGTTCCACTCTGCTCCCTCTTTTTCCTCAACACTCTCTCCATCTGTAGCCCTTTTCTTTTCTTTTGAAGATTTTATTTATTTGACAGAGAAAAACACAGCCAGAGAGGGAACACAAGAGGGGGAGTGAGAGAGGGAGAAGCAGGCTTCCCGCTGAGTAGGGAGTCCGATGTAGGGCTCAATCCCGGGTCTCCAGGATCATGACCTGAGCCGAAGGCAGTCGCTTAACCAACTGAGCCACCCAGGCACTCCTCCTTTTCTTACCTTATATGGTCTCCCTGTCTATGAACTCCCCGTGTGTGAACTCAATTACTACTTAAAAGTATATGATTCTAAAATCTGTTCATAGCCTTTATCCCTCTGCTAGCTCCAAAACCATATATCCAACCATGTCCCAAATATTTCCACCCTACTGTCATACAGGCATTTCAAATCCAACATGTTCAAACCTGAAATCATCCTCTTTTCTTCCCCTCCCAATTTGCTATTCCTCCAGTATCTCCTCTCCAAATCAGAAATCTGGACTTCTTCGTAGACTCATCCCTCTCCACATGCTACATCTAAAGTCATCATGTCCTGTTACACCCACTTCTCTAAATCGGTTGAATCTATACCTTCTATTCCATTACTACTGCCTCTACCTAAGTTCAGGTTCTTGCCATTTTTGCACCTGAGTTACTTAAAAAGCCTCATGACTTCCTGCCTCCAGAATGATCCCCTCTCCCATTTATCTCCAAACTATTGCCAGATTTGTCTTCCTTGAAAAATTATGTCAATCCTCTGCTTAAACCCTTTAATGGTTATGGGAAGATGCAAAGTTTTCTAGATACAAGTTAAACTCATTACCTTAGTTTAATTTATAAAGATCTTTATCAACAGGCTCTACTTATTTCTCTAGCCTCATTCGTCTATACTTCATACACACCTTCTTTTGTCGATTATGCTAAACTATTTATAGTTCCAAATACATATCTTGCTATTTGATCCCTCTATAGTTTTGTATATGCTTATGTCCGGGATGGTGCTTGATCCGCCCCTCCCGCCATGCCCAGGCGCCATGCCCAAGCCACCAGAAAACTTTGGTGGAGGTACCTGTGAATGTGAATGAAAGCCCCTCCGGGCTGTCGCTACCTAGAATCACCTAGAATCCAAAAAGCCACATACCCTGTGGGTCAGGGCAATATGTCCTTTGTGTGCTTATTCAAGAAGTATAGTTCCATTTAATCCTCCTCCCGGTAATCATATCTCTGTATCTCTTATCTGTCTTTCTTGATCCCTGTGCCTCAATGGTCTCACCTTCTGTGAGTTTAAGCAATCACTCTGTACCCTGCAGTAACAATACTAATCCTGTCTCTAGGGCGGATGCAAAAGCAGTTAAAGATTTAACTGTACCACCCAACTTCCTCACTTTTAAATAATAAAAGACTGGGGCCCCTGTCAGTCAAGAGAAACTGAGAGACTGAGAGACTGAGAGACAAAGGCAGAGAGCCTGCGAGGAGGCAGCAAGAGAGCCTTAGAGGAGAGAGCAAGAGAGCTGGCAAACAGCAAGAGAGCCTGCAAAGAGAGACAGAAACAAAGAAGCAAAGAAAGCAGCAGAAAGAGAAGCAGACAGAGAGTAGAGAGATAGAACAGGAGAGAGAAGTAGAGCAAGGGGACCAAAGCCAAAGCTAGAGAGCTAGAGCTAGAGAGCCAATGCTAAAAAGCCAGAGTGTGCGACTGAGCCTGCTTCATAGGTCTCTCCTGACTGACCTCGGG